>CAKAKR010042437.1:0-14515 GCA_916700685.1 Adelosebastes latens | reverse complement strand
AGGAATGGAACGCCATCCCACAGCAACGTGTGACCAGGTTGGTGACCAGCATGAGGAGGAGGTGCCAGGCTGTTGTGGCTGCGTATGGATCTTCCACCGCTACTGAGGCTCCTGACGGTGTATTAAATGAATAAAGTGTAAAATTGCCAATATGTCTTGTTTGTTCCTTGTTACTGATAGAGAGTTCAATCATCCAATCCACCAAACAACTCAAAACAAGAGTCAATACCAACAGGAGAACACACTGTTTAGCATTGGCAGAGCATTTTGTGCAAATCTTTCTTGGGCGCTACCCACATAATCAGCTTGCTGCTTATCCCACAAATGCATGATCCTTACAAGTTGGACATCATTGTGAAGGTAAATAAACAGGCTTTCCAACGATGTAAAATACAATGACAATTAGCATTGGAACAACAGAGAAATAATCCACCAAACACAAATTTCCAAACTTTTTTTTCCGAGTTTATATACATCCAGTATTTATTTATTTGCACTATTTGTATTGATTACAACACTAGAACACTTGACTTGTGCATAGACATTTTTTTTTTATTGATATAATCTGATTTGATTGTTGGTCATTATTGTTCTTAGCTGTTATTTCTATTCTGTGTTAGTACATCAGTCAACTTCCATGTATGTATCTACTAAAATAGTTGTATAAAGTAAAATGTATTTATCTCTGCAAAATAAACTTTATTCTGATTGATTATGGCTTCTTACGCCATACTATGACCTTTTTTTTTTTTACTTTTTTCTAAGGACTATATAATGATTTTTTTGAATTTTTCGACATACTATACCATGACTTTTTTTCAACATACTATACTATGACTTTTGTTTTAACAAATTATACTATGACTTATTTTTTCGACACACTATACTATGACCTTTTTTGACATACTATTCTATGACCTTTTGTTTCGACATACTATACTATGACTTTTTTTTATTTTTTTCAACATACTATCCTATGACTTTTGGAAATTATTTGACATACTATACTATGATTTTATATGACTTTGTTTTATATTCTCTGCTGTGACTTTTTTCAACATACTCTATGACTTTTATAAAGACTTTTTTAGACATACTATACTATGACTTTCTTATAGCTTTTTTCGACATACAATACTATGAGTTTTGATATACTATGCTATGACTATGGCCTTTTAAGACATACTATACTATGACTTTTTCTGACCTAATATACAATGACTTTATAACTTACTATACTATGATTATTCATGACATACTATAGTATGACTAGGGGTGTCATGATATACCAGTATTGGCGATCAGCGTGATATTCATCTCATTTAAGAGCTGTTGGAT
This sequence comes from Adelosebastes latens, assembly GCA_916700685.1. NCBI lineage: Eukaryota > Metazoa > Chordata > Actinopteri > Perciformes > Sebastidae > Adelosebastes > Adelosebastes latens. Next base: position 13,177 of record CAKAKR010042437.1, on the reverse strand, counting down.
CATATAAACAATGTTATCATATTGGTATCATTAATAATACAAATATGATAACATTGTTTATATGATCCAACAGCTCTTAAATGATTACAGACTCTTTCTCCACCTCCCTACACTCGTATTTTTAGTTTAATTAATTTTCCAAAAAGATACAAAACGCACAATAAGCAAAATTAAAGATGAATTTGACTAATAGCATTATTGTTTGTCAAATTTTCTTTAGATATAATATCGTTATCGTGAAATCTGATAACATTAGCTCCTTGATATGAATTGATTTAATGGTACAGTGAGCCCATGTCATGTCAATATCCCCAAAACCTGCATTGTAATCTAAAGTACTTGTAGCAACAGAGACACCAGGCTGATTCTATAAGAGAATCATATATATCATGTCATCATATCAAACAAAATCTCTACAAATTATGTTCAGTTCTTAAATATCAAATATAAAAATATCTCCGTGTGCTCCTGAGTGCGTCATTCCCTCAGCACCTTCTTACCTTAAACACATACGTAGCCCCGCCACCTCCTCCTCCGCCGCCTTTCACTTGGGTTTTGTTCACCATCGGGCCGCTCTGTTCCAGGCACATCTTATTCAGCATGCCGTTGGACTGCAGGGAGAGAGAGAGAGAGAGATGTCAGTTCACCAAAGAATTGCTTTCATGGACGTCAGTTGTATGTATGAGAAGGCTGAGCACTTGCCAAATCCCAGCTGCTGTGAGTCTAAGGCTTTAGCATTACAATGGTGAGCAAATACCAAGCAGAAATATCCAGATGCACGCAGGAACTAAGAGGCAAGGACCGATGTTCCCTTTATAAGACAATTCCAGTGAGATTTGAGTATTTACTGATTTCCTGTTCACGTGACGGTAAATCTGTCTGACTATTGTAGAACAGCTTCCTGCTCACAGTGATGGATTAATGTTTCTGACTGAATAAGACATCTCTGGTGCTGATTTCTAAGCTGATGGAAACCAAATTGGAGTAAATGAGGCTGATAGGTTCAACAACAACTAATTCAATATACTATATACTGTATAGTTAATTATGTTGCAAATCTGTAAATAGAGCTGGAGTGTTTTTTTTAACAGTGAAAAGGTTGTTTACAAAACTCCAATGAATCCCCCATCACTGGAAACAATAGTCTGCTATTGAGCGGTTCAGGTTCATTTAGACATGCCTATCTTTATTACTATACTTGATAATATATTTATGTTCCTTTGTACACCAATAAGAAAAGCCACCTTTGTCAAACTGTATGTTGAAACAGTCAAAGATTATTATACTGTCAATGTGTTTTAAGTTGATTAATCATGTTAGCCAATAAAGATGGTCACCATGTCATTGTTCCAGAAATAGAGCCTCTTTATATAAATGAAACTGGACGTTTTGTTGGCAAGGGATGGTAGATGCAGGGACTTTGCCATTGCTGAGGTTTTTTGAATTGATGTGTCTGCCTTGTGTGTGCCATCATGCTGAACTGCCTGGAGCCAGTCCTACTCTCAGAGTGAGAGGGTGCGAGTTTCCTCCCTCCACTCTGTCTGAACCTTACTCAGACACACAAACACACACACTCACAGTCGCTCATCTCTCCCTCGTCTCCCTCATCTGTCTGAACCGACGCTTTGAGGGGCTGGGAGGGAGGTGGGGGAGGGCGGGGCGGGGCTTTAGTGACTGTGATTGACAGGTAGAGGGGGTAAAAAGGCAGTGCATTCAAATGTTCTGAGAGTCTTCCTCACTCTTTCTCCCTCACAGCCTGCTCTGTCGTTGCAGCTTCTCACTTTAAGGCTGAGTTTGTGTCTGAGAGAGAGAGAAAAAAACGACACAAAGGTGTGTGTGTGTGTGTGCTTGAGAATCTGTGTATGTGCACGAGAGAAGGAGAAGAGACACACATGGATAGAGAGAGTATTTGTAAGGACAAGGGGGGTATCATTTCCCTCACCAGAGGAAATGCTAGGTGTGTGAGGAAACTGTTCTACAGCACAAATCACTTTCAGAGCGACCCTTTGGAGAGAGTCTCTGTCTCTCTCTGTCAGAACTGGGGGGAAATAAGAGGAACCTTAAACAACTTCAGACTCACTTTGGAACAGCCCAGTCCCTCTCTGCTGTCTGCACTGAGCACTTCCAGACACACTGTGTTAAAAACTAATAACTGGGTGACAGTGGTAAGGACCCCTGCCTGCTAAGCTACACATTCTGCCTCTTGAAAACAAAGCCACAAATAAAAACAACAGGCACTTGAGCTGCCTCATGTCCCGCTATAACCACTATAACCATGCAAGAAGGGCTGCTAAATCAGCATCATCTTATTACACTTCACTTGAAAGTATTATGTCAAGTAAGGCCGTGCCAGAGTTTTTGGTACCATCTAAGGAGGCCCGGATTGGAGTACACTTGACCCCAAAGTCCAGTTCGTTTGATTATGATCCATGCCTTACTCGGGCACGGTTTGTCGATCCGTTCATGTGTACTCAAGTACGGTTCGCATCAGGTTTGAAAGGCAACCGTACCAAAACACGGAAGTGGACTTCTACTACTACTGGACGGTGGCAAATCAATCGTACATAACATGAAACCGCCCTAAGATGGCAACATCTCTTTGGTACCAGTTTGTTTGTAGGGTCCATATAAGGAGTCTACTTTGAGACATGATAACCGTTTCAAAAGAGTACTCATTTTTTGGGACAAATTGATTTTGCCATTATTGCCCTATAGTATCCACACTGTAGGTTTGTGTTTATTGTAAGATCTTATGCACCAGTATATGCAAAGATGATATACATAACATATATACAACGAATATAAACAGGTTCTATGAGTTTGTCCGTTTTGGGCTACTGTAGAAACATGGCGATGCAAAATGGCGGGCTCGGCGGAAGAGGACCCGCTCCATTTGTAGACATAAAGGGCTGTTTCGAAGGTAATGAAAACACGACAAAATGAGAAAACAGAATCTGAAGACATTCTCGAGTATCACGAAAAGTGATATAGAGTAAACCAAGCACAAAACAAGAAGGTGGTTTTGAAAGCAGATAGAGATCTCTTTGGGCATATGGTCATTGCTTCGCAAAGTAGAGATCTTCACGTTAAAGATGTCCCGGCTCATCCACTTGGTCTATTGTCTTCGGCGCCCTCAAATCCGGTTGGCTCGTTGCGGAAAACTAACAAGGCTACTCTTGGAAGAGGGTTAGAGGAATCAGCTTCGGCAGTTGAAGATGTTGGAGAACACTCTGCATGCATCCCTGATGGAATCAGACTTCGTTCGGAAATTGAAAGTTGATGGCGAGACTTTAGGAGAGATTGCTGGTTCTGTGGTGAACTTAGCGTTGCATGAAGGAGGAAACCGTAAGCGAATAGATAGTGGTGTTTGAAGTGTACTTGAAAACATCAATCAAGAATGCTGAGAGATGTAGTCATGGTTCAGCAATTAGCACTCAACGAAAGAGCATTGCCCAAGGACACAATGTTGAACAGTGGAGAAAGCTGTTCTGCAATATAGACAGAAAAACAGCCTCGATAACATTCCTCGTGGACCAGTGGAATATAGCAGAGAACCAGGTAAAGCTTCAGGGCAAGCAGTTATTTGCAACCCGTGGAGAGATATGCTATTGTCTGAGCAAAGAAGATTGGAATGTTGTTGAAGAGCTGAAATCTTCACCATGGAGGAGGTGGATACCCGTATGCTCCTACATGCAAATCATGCCAGCCAGAATGGCTATAAAACCACAGTTATTGTGAGTGAGGCTGCGAATGTCATGATCCTTTGTCTGGGACACTGTAAGACGATAAACTGCCCCCTGTATCAGAACTGTGTCACTCGGAATCGGACAAGGTACGTCAACATCAGCAACCTTGCTCCGCTCCTTGGACATGACCTAAGTGATGCTCTTGTAGGCGTACATGCCTTTAGGGATTGTGATAGCGTAAATGCTTTTGCTTAACAAGGAAAACTCGGCGCTCTCAAACTTGTCAAAAGAAACAAGACGTTCCAAGAGTCCTTTAAATCCCTGGGAACACCGTGGGATGTATTAGGAGAATTATACAGCAATATGGAATCATTTGTCTGCAGGATGTACGCACCGATCACCTAGCGTTTGTGATGTCAATGATTGGTGTTACCTACTATTCTGCACCAAAAGGGTGCAGGTGAGTCCAGCCTACTTGCTCCTTGCAGGGACTGCTTACAGCTGCATATACAGCATGCCAATTACCAGGCAGCAGTGGAGGCACTGCTTGGAAGGACAGCCAGACATACCAGAGCCAAAAGGACATGGATGGACAACTGATGACAAAGGTATGCTTATAATAAATACAATAAATTAATGCTCACCATCTTCACCTCTAATAATAAAAATAGTGTAAATTAGGGCTGTCAGTCGATAAAAATGTTTATTGCGATTAATTGTATGATTGTCCATAGTTAATCGTGATTAATCGTAAATTATTCACATTTTTTATCTGTTCAAAATGTACCTTAAAGGGAGATTTGTCAAGTATTTAAAACACACTGACAGCTGTTGTTGCCTGTTGGGCTTGAGTCTGCCATGTTATGATTTGAGCATATATTTTTATGCTAAATGCAGTACCTATGAGGGTTTCTGGACAATATTTGTCATTGTTTTGTGTTCTTAATTGATTTCCAATAATAAATATATACATACATTAGCATAAAGCAAGCATATTTGAGTATTAAATAGTTGACAAAATCTCCCTTTAAGGTACATTTTGAACAGAAATAATGTGCGATTAATTGCCATTAAATATTTGAATCGATTGACAGCCCTAAAAAATACCTACACAACATACAAACTAAGAATGTGTGAATTCCATAAAAAGGAATGAATTTTACTACTGTGTTTTCTCAAACAATTTCGGAATCTGTTGGTAATTCTCTCCTCTAAAAAAACGTCGGCAACTAAGCCCTTTTTGTTCTATTTTCAGTGGCGGGACAGGCCTTAGTTTCCAAAGGTTTAAACAGCAGATGATGGATGGTTTCATTGGCGACTAGAGGGATTGTGAGGGTTTTAGCCTCAGCGTTGTGAACTGTGAGGGGAAGCATGCTGTGCGGCTGCCAGTGAAGAAACTTCAGAGCATAATGGATGACAGCCACCCCTGGCGAAACAACACAAGTAAGCTTAAGAGAGACAAAGGGGAGATCACTACGAGCTCCAAATGCAGATCCAAACAGTTGCTGGTGGCCATTAAATGTTGCGATTTAGAGCAAGGGTGTCCAAAGTGAGGTCAGGGTCCATGAGGAGAATTACCGGATCCCCAGTTTCGTGAATTTTAGAATCTCAAAGTTCTCCTATTAAAGTCCAACTGAAATTAAATAACTTTTTTTGTCTGCTGCATGCATATATGCTCTGTAAATCACTTGTTCTGTGTTTTCCTTTGAGAAAAAACATCTGAAACCAAAAGGGAGAAATTTATATTTTTTTGGTTTCATAACGGCGCCCACTAGTTTTGCATTAATTTGGCGGAATACCGCTCCATAGCCGTCTTCGTATGGAGACCTTATTTCAATACAGCTAATCAAATCTTGCATGAAGCAGAAAGGTCAGCGTTCCATCATAGGCACATCAGGTCACACTGAGCCAGACAGCAGCCTGCTACGCAACACAAGAGCCACAGACTCTGAACAACAACGACCCATGGGGAGTCTGTGGATGAGGTAATGTAGCCACATTAGCTCTCCTGCTAATGTCTACTTGTTATTTAACTCACAAACAGCATGTGTGTAGGGTACCAAGTGCCGGAAGCGGCACAAACAGCCGGCCATAACACTGCTGTTTGCCACTGAGGTGTTGCGGACCTCGTGGCAAAGACAGCTCAACTTTGGAGCGATGTTTATCCCGTTTCCCAGTAAGCTAGCATGACATGTTTGATATCAACGGATTCATATGATGCTGTATGTCCACTATCTTAAAAACTGAAACCGGCAACCGCCTTCAAAAGATAGTAATGTTAATGCCAGTCAGATGATCTACCATCGTTTTCAGAGGGTTAAAAGTAGGCCAAGTAAACCAAGAACTGAGGAGGAGAATCATTCCTATTGTAAGATCATAGTGATCAATGAGACAAGCAGAGTCTAATTAAAGTAGAACCTATGGTTTTATTTTTCACATTTAAGATCTAAGTTTCTCTATTGATGAGTTAGAAATATTCCTACCAGTAGGCTACAGGTTAAAAGATTCATTCATTTAAAAGATATATATCAGCTTACCTTGTTTTGTTTTTTCATTGCGTTACTCTTACTGGTGTATTCTGGTCAGATTTAAGTCTTTTTTGTCTCATAATCAAGATCAATATGGTAGCTATATCATAAGCAGGTTAATGCAGCAGTAGGTGAGATTGGAGCAAATATAATTTAAAAAAGTTATTTTCATAAAACAGTCGCTATATCCTGACAGTAGTGCACGAGACAGGTCATTTGACAAAAATCATGTGTCTCTGATTCCTCCGGTGCTTCTAATGGCATATCCGCAAGATTTCACAGACCGGAGGAAAACAACCAATCAGAGCTGAGCTGGAGTCTGCCGTCCAGCTGCCGTCTCTGAGCAGCTGTCAATAACTCGTGAACTCCGATCAAACGGTCAAACTAGGCAGCGCTGATCAATATTCTGTTACTGTAATGCCCATTTCTTGCCTCAAATGTATTCAGAAACATCTTGTAGTGAACTGTTTAGCTGTAAAATGAGAAAGTTTGTGACCCGGCAGCCATGTTGAGAAGAAGTCTAGTTATCTCTCAGAACACTTGAATTACAATATGCTGAAAGGTTATTATGGAATTTTTGCCCAATGATGCCAAAAATATTTTTCCTACTGCAGGTTTAAGTTATGGACTATTCAAACAAAACAAGAACATTTAATTTAAAAGATATATATCAGCTTACTTTTTTTTTTTTTTTTTTCAATATGTTACTGTTACTTGTGCATTCTGGTCGGATTCAAGTCTAAGCAGGTTAAGAGGTTATGTCAATCCTGTATGTACAAAAATAACAGGTCAGGAACCTCCCGGCAGGCACAAAAAAAAAAGAGGCGGAGGGGCTCCAGCTAAACTCTTGCCTAGGGCACCAAATTGGTCAGGGCCAGCTCTGCTTAGAATCATGAACACACATCTTGTCTGCACCTCAGCTTGTTGAATGAGCCACCACACAAACATTCACTCGTGAAAAGTTCACATTTTAACAGCATGTAGATGTCACTGTCCAGTTAGATGCTGGTATAGTCTTTACTCTTCACAAACAACACACTGTCTGGCTGCCCATGACATGTAGTTTGTTTCCCATTGGAACAGCCTGCCAGCTGTTGTTGCTGTCAATCAAACACAGACAGGGACATCTTAATCTTAATAATAAAAAACTATTGACAATATATATAAAAAAACAAAAAACGGATGACTAAATGTGATTTCAGTTGTTCTGAAAGTTGAAACATACACAATGTTAAAGAATGTTGAGTTTCACTATAAATTTCCCTTCCAATGTTATCTAGTCATGGAGTGGATAGGGATATAACTCAGTTCAATTCATAACAACTTTAATCTTCCTACATTGGCATCATTTTGAGATAACAAATACGTGAGAGAAGTAAAGAGAAATATGTTTGAGTTGAGTTAAGTTGAATTATTGCAGCGTGTACAGCTATTTCAAAGCAGATCCATAAATTTAATCTGTATTATAATCCATTCCTTATGTTTATCTTGCTTTCATGGCATCCTGTAAATTGTAGGTTCTCATATGCTACTGAACATCTACAGTATTTACTGCATGACTTACATTGGGGCATGCGTCTTCTCCTTGCTGTCCCACCAGGACGTAAAGCTGCTCGCCCTTCTTCAGCAGGAAGTCTCCGGTGATGTAGACACCATGTGACCTGCTCATGGCCAACACGCTTCGGCCGCCAGCTGCACCGTAGGCTGTGATCCTGGGGGGGACGACGACAAGACAACATGAAAATCAAACAAGGAGGAGTTTTATGTGGAAAGGTGTGGATTGTTAGCTGTACAGCAGGTGTTTATCAGATATAACCTGAGGCTGAAACAGTCCTCATGTATTCCACCTGTGATTTCATGAGTTTATTGTTTATTATTTCATATTTATTATTATTTAGATTAAATATCAATCAAAAATACATTGTTAATGTGGGCAGATCTTGAACACCACATCACGCGATACTGGCATATACAGCACACTCTTTATGTGTCTGAAAATAAATTGGCTGCTTATAAATTCGAAAAGACCATGGTGCAAATTAATACAGGAATATGTATTTGATTTGTGTCTTTTATATATATATAATTTTGCATATAGGAGTTATTTGATTTGTTGACCAAAATGTGACATTGTTCATGTAAAAAAATCAATAAAATACTAATTAAAAAATTAAAAAAATCTAAATTAATTTGAAAACACTAAAACACACTTTTACCCTGCTGGGTGTTTTAAATAAAAACTGTTTGACCTAGCATGGTACACATAGGCTACACAAAACAACACACAGACTACAGAGTGCATGGGCACACAAACACACAGAGATAGATACAAACACACACACCTTCACAGCAGAAGACACTAATTTCAAAAGCTCCAATTTTCTTGCCAGGAAAATAAAACAACTTGATTGGTTTTTGGTCGCACTTCTACATTTCTCATCCCCGGTGGTCGTGCTTGGTGGGGAGAGAGAGGACGCTGCCCGGTGCTCAGTTGCTACCTCAGCTGTTTGCCTAATGACTTTTGGGAGAGGAAGAGCGCATATTCATCTCTGTGACCGTCTGTCAGCTTCATTTACAGACTCCGCCGGCTAAACCTGGCCGCATCAAGACCACAAATCTGGGGTTTTCTTGTGCGGAGACAGAAGGCGTTTTTTCTAAAACTCCGGGACATGTGTTAAGACGGAGCTGTCCGCGCTGTTGTTAGCTGGGTATTTTAAGACCCAAGAGTTTTGGCTGAGCGTAGCGGTGTTTGTTTTTTTGTGTTGATGTAGGAGGCTTTCAAAAAGATTTTTTTATTTGAACCATCCAAGTCAAATCCAAGTTAAACACCTCACATTGTCATGAATGCCCACAGGAGGCATATTGATCTCCGCACAAGGTAGTGGATATTACAGCATTAATCCTAGAGTGGTACGCAGCTTGAGGTCAAGGTGTTGAGGTTGATTGTTGAGGTGTTTCGAAGCCTTAAAGAGCACCGACATAGTCGTGGAAGTGGGTGGTTTTGGGATTTTGGAGCCTGGTGTGGAGTGAATCATGCTATTTAGCTGTCATTACTCCAGCCTCTGCTCCCTCCTGCAAGAATCTGATAGGAATATTTCTCTGTTTGCTTGTAGAAGATTGATGTGCTGCTGATGCAGAGAGGAGTGGAGGTGGGTGGGAGGAAGAGTCTGCATTGTTGCAAAAAAAATGTGAGTGCTGATGAGAGGTTAAATGTGTATTGTGTAGTGTTTGTGCTCACGAGGCTTAGTGTATGTACCTAAGGATTGGTCCTGTCAGGGGTTTTCAGGGATAACAGGCTTGAACACAAAACGCAGATAAGGATGAGGAGGAAGCAGGCAGAGGGCAATGATTTAATAACAGAAAAACTTACGCAGAATAAAAAAACGCAGCTGGTGCAGCAGACGGGTAACAAAAAGCCAATCCACAAAGTAAAATCACAAGTAGTTAAAAAGAACCTCTCAACACGGAGAAAAACTTCTCACAAAGGGGGGGAAAAAAAACAGGAGAAACACAACTCACAAGGAGGGATGACAAACTGACAGAGAGACACACACAGACTGGGGAGGTGAGGCTAATTAGGTGCAGGTGAAACCAATCAGGGCGGGGTAGACAATCACAAAGGCGGGAAAATACAAAGGCAGGAAGTAACACACAGTGTGACATAACACACACACGGTGGGTATATCAAAATAAAACAGGAAACACTAAACAAAAGGAAGTTTTAAGTGGCAGCCATGATAAGAGCTATGAGGAAAAGTGCTTCAATGCTTCCTTTCTTATCTCCTTTAGCATAGGATACACTGGACCATCCTTTACCAAAGGAAAGGAGATAATGCCACCCCACAATTCCTTGCGGCCGACATTTGAAGCAACGCGCCATTCGGCCGTTTATGAAAACAAATGATATGCTTATCTTGCATAGATTTAACAATTATTTTCATCTAGCCATATGCTAATTCGGATTCAAGTAAAAAACAAACAAGAATAACAAAACAAATACATATAGCAAACTGTCTATAAACAAATAATCAACTTAAATAAATATTAGGTCTGAAAAGGAGTAGGGAGAAGTATACATTTAATGGTTCTAGCCCCTCTCAATAACTCAAATAATAACTCAATATTTATCATATAAACATTTGAGGTAGCCTATAGGCTATTCCTTTTTTATAAAATTTCAATTCCAACCTTGGTAATGAAGTGATATTTTCACTGGTTGTCCACTTTGAGTCAGATAATCCTTTATTATAAGTTGATGTAAAGTGTTCCAGCAGCAAAAGGACCTGTGGTATCTATCTATCACACACCGCGGGTGAAGCAGCCTGACACTGAAAGAGCTGTTTAATAACGGACGAGGGCGAAGAAGCGCCTTTTGTAGTCCATCTTCGGCGCATTGTAGTTTCACCACGGCAGACCTGCCCTGCGTCACTAACATCCGCCGCCGTCGCATCATAATCACGCAGCCTAGTGTGAGTTCTCTTAACACTACGGTTGTCTTTTCCTAAGTGCTTAGGAATTTTCCTCATCTTTCCTTGACCTCATGACGTTTTCCATCGAGGTCAATGAAAAGTGGTTAGGAAAAGACATTAGGACGTCATCTTTTGACTTTTCGACCGCAGCCACGCTCTGGATTTCATATTGAGCACCTTCACGAAAGATATAAAATTGTTACAGAGTCTTGGAGCCAGGACAGTAAACACTAAAGTTTGGCATAAAAACTAAAATTGGCATTGAGAAAAAGTGTGCTGTGAGGCTTTATACCTACCTGAAGGTGCCAGTTTCCGGGACCCGCCACATTTGAATGCCTTTGAAGGGCCCTCGGGTGCCGACTGTCACGTTGACGTTGCTGCTCCTGTAGGAGTTGAGGCACTGAGTGGGAGTTGGCCCTTCAGGGCCCACAGCCCCACAGGTATGAAAAATCCATTTTTTGACTGTGGATGAAGAAAAAAATTAAAATGAATTCACTTCAGCACTTCATAGAGCACATAGCTTTAGAATCACATACTCTGCATTCAGTCACACATGCACATAAGCAGACTTAAAGATGACAGAGAGGCTGAAATTCAGCGCGCACCACAGACTCATTAGAGTTCTATTTGTCCCACATTTATTCCACTTCAACACTCCCCACCGCTCCACTTTCACATCAATAAAACTCATATGTAGAACAGTATTACATATTGGTAAGGCGAGCTCCGAACTGGAAGCTAATCATATGAGCTATCATATTCACAACCGCCGCAGGGGACGTAGTGACAGGATCACAGGTGACAAACATTTCTCCTCATTTTCCGTGTAATCCCACGCGTCGGTGCTAATTGGAGTTCTTTTCACTGTAATTAGCACGAGATTAGTCTTGTCAGATGGACGTGGAAGGACTTAACGCTGCAGTGCTAAATCCTGATTTAAGGCTTGTGAACACAGAGCAGCGGGGAAGACACCCTGTAGTGAAGCACCCCTCTCTCTCTCTCTCTCTCTCTCTCTCTCTCTCTCTCTCTCTCGCTCTCTCTCTTCTTTCTCCGTCTGCCTGGCCTGCAAACGCTCCGAGAATACTTATCATTAATTTAAGAGCAGGGGCTGCAAATCTGACAAGTCAGAGTCACTCCTGCAACAGAACAACTCACATGATGGCTTTCACAGCCTCTGAGCTGCTGCTCAATGTGACTGTAACACTGTTTGTGATTAGATACGATGCAGAACGGACTTTTTAATTTCGTTTTTTTGGAAGAACGGTTGCAGTCGTAAACTGATTGCGACAGGCTACACGGGAAAAAGAAGAGATGATATGAGACTAGTCTCAGGAGCGCAACTTAAAGTTATGATGCTTTCACAACAACACCTTTTGCTGTTCAAGTCGCCTGCTGTGTGGTGCCTATTAGAGATGAAGCCCAGGAATTGAGAACCCAGTATTTACAGGGCTCTCTCGCCAAAATCCACTCTCTCTGACTGGAGAAATAAACCGCAGGAAGCTGGTATTTTTAGCCTGTGTGTACCTATGAACAACAAAATGAGAACATTTTCTTATTAATTATGTACAGTTGAGTTATGGAGAGAAATTGGGCTTTAGTAATGAGTTTTGGGGATGTGGGTCATTCCTGTTATGCAGCAACATTTCAGCCTCATGACTTTTGAAAAAAAGAAAGAAAAGATTTTTCATCTTTTTTGCATTATATAAGAATAATGACATGTTTAACGCGGCAGTAGGCAGAATGTTTTTTGGCATCATTGGGCAAAAATTCCACAATAACCTTTCAGCATATTGCAATTCAAGTGTTCTGAGAGAAAACTAGACTTCTGCACCTCCTCATGGCTCTGTTTTCAGTCTTTAGAAAATCTAGCCCGTGACAGGAGACTTTGGCACACACGGTGTGGTCACACAGGTCATTTCAGAGAGAGAGAGAGCGTTCCTATTGGCTGCTCATTCAACAGAGGCAGCTGTCAATCACTCGTGAACTCCGATCAAGCGGTCAAACTAGGCAGCGCTTTTCAGAAACATCATGTAGTGTACTGTTTAGCTGTAAAATGAGAAAGTTTGCTATGGCTGGTGGGCAGCGTTGGTATTTATTCAACTTATCTCTACATGGCTGCCGGGTCACAAACATTCTTATTTTAGTTAGTTAACCATAGCTCTGTGAGTGATTTAGCTAGCTAACCTTCTACACACAAACAGAACTTTTATAACTATATCAAATATGTCTTAAAAATGGTTTGATCGGACCAACTTTCTTCACAATTTAGCTGAACAGGGTGGAACTTAAGAGTGTGACAAACAGATTAACATCATGAAACATGAAAAAAAAGACATGAGTGAAAGTTTATGCCCACCCTACTGTACTATTTTTTTTTGGAGGGTGAGAAAATACTAACTAACAGGGTGGAAATTGACATCAGGGACACACAGTAAATGATGAAAATGGTAAAAAAAAATAACAATAGTTCTCCCTTATGTGTGTGTGTGTGTGT
>CAKAKR010042435.1:0-19945 GCA_916700685.1 Adelosebastes latens | reverse complement strand
TGTAGAGTGGACGTTTGTGCAGAAATAAATGCTGCAGCTCCTCCAGACCAACAGAGGTTTCCCGTGTCTTGTGAAGTGACGGGGCTCTGCAGCGAGAAACGTTATCGTCTCCGACCAAAACTCCGGTGTCTCCCCTGTTCCCTCCGGCCTCAGTCGGGAGGCTGAAGCAGGAAAAGCCAACACTAGGATCAGCATTGATTCATGGAGAGACCTCCGTCTGGTCAGCTAACATTACTGCCAAGCAGGTGAAATATAGAGTGATATTGTGGTTTTGGCTGACGTGTGTCGCCTCACTGTTTTGAACGATGCTCGTTCATGTCTATGTAGAGCGAGCACAAGCGCGAGCCCGACGCTGACTTTCGTCGACTTAACGGCCACAGGTGTCGCTGTTAACAAGCATTTCTGATTCTTACAAACAGTCCCTTTAAGGACACCTTCACATTCATCCCATTATATACAGAACCTTCTGACCAAAGACAATTCTGACTTGTATTCCCACTGTTAAAACTTCCTGTTCAATTTCCTTTATTAATTGCCACCTGTACTACTACAGCTATTATTTAGACTTACTTTTTTGTTGGTGGGGTTCAAATAATCATTCTTTAATATTCGATTAATTTACGTACATGGTTAAAATATAGCTTAATGATATAAATGTTATTTTGTGTATTTTGTGGGCAGCTAAACTTATACATATATGGATGTGGAATATAAATGGCAGTAGACACAGAAAATTAAGCTGCATAAAGATGATGTTTAACAACTTCTGGTACAGTACAGATGCGAATACAGAGATTTTTGTGAAATAAACAGATACAGTTACAAATAGTACATTTGCATTATACACTGGTGATTCTTTACTTTTTCACATTGTTAAAAGACATTTTTTTTTTGCATTAATGAGACAATAATTAACAAAGGAGGAGTTGAGAGAGTCTGAAAAGTTCTTCAGATGCCTTTCAAAATAAATGCTGGCAGTAGTGCTGCAGGACTGACCTATAGTTTACATCATCCTGGTTCCCTCAACAAAAAGCCAATGGGATTTTTCCCATTGGGTTTTGGGTTATTGCAGAAAATAAACTCTGTGGCAAACACACGTTTATGATACTTACAGTACATATACTTGTTCAGCAAGATAATCTCCACAAATGAACACCACTTTTATGATTTTTGAAGTGTGAACGGAATCGCCAGAGGTAAAAAACTAACGTTAGGCTGTAAACAAACTACACCACGGTCGCATGAGCGCGAGTATACACAACGAGGCTGTAAAGGCGGACGAGTCGGCGTGATGACATTTAGTAGTCTCATTAAGCCACTTGTTAGCAACCGCCTTTTTTAAGACGCATAAAAGCGTCAAAATTCACGAGTGGGATATTTACGGACAAATTTTATATCGTAGAATAAAACATTAAAATCTCTTAAGCTTGTGTTAACCACAGACCTTATTTCAGGGATCTAACTAAAAACCCATTCAAAAAAACATTGACCTCGAGACGAGCGAATCATGAGTGTTAAAATGCTAACTCATTTCTTGGTTTTAGGACTCATTCAGCAGCATCATTCATATTTTTTTTAACATGAGTAAGACACAATATCACATATCCTTTCCTCAGCACTCTGGGCCTGGGTGGCTTCATACTTTTGGCGCTTATTGTGTTGGATAGATCTGATGTAGCCATATAATCTTAATAAAACAATGCCTTGTGACTTACACCATCTCTTTGTTTCAGGTTTAATATCAGTTTTGTGAAATAAAGCTACTCCTTTATTTGCGAGTCCATACAGTAATTAAAGGTTTGGTTCTCTGAATTGTAGCTTCAAGAGAGAGTTGAACACAAACACTAATTGGACAAATACTTTTTGAAAAATGTCTGCGATCAGACGGCGGCAGCTGCTTGTTGGAAGGTAGCTTTCCCATTATAAGACTTGCTTCTTCACCTGCTGCTGCTTCTACCCTCTGCAAAGCCACCCTGTGAAAATGAAACACTGGCTGAAGGGAGTTCTCACCTTACCAGAATAAAACAAGCAGATGGGTCTTTAATTAAAGGTGAGAGGTAATACTATTCTGGAGGAGGAAGTTCTTGCCGGTGCAAACGAGAGGTTGGGAGATGTTGGACTAGAGGGGGGAGGTGTTGTATCTCAGCAGTGTGTCCAACCCTACCCCACCACCACCACCACCACCACCCTCTTAGTCCCAGTGCTCCCTCCTCGCAGATTCCAGCGTTAAGTTAATTGGACAGGGAGAAAGGGCTGAGGAGGGAAGCGTTCAGCCCCATTAGCAATCCCCCCGTGGAAGGCTGAGCCGAGAGGATCACAGACTCACAAATAGGAGGATTAAAATAATCAATAGGCTTCACTCTCTCTCCTTCAGCACAGACGGGTGCACCACACACACACACACACACACGCACACACCGTTACACAGATATATACACACACACACACACACACACACACGTTCATAAGCAAACACAAACACACAGACAGCCTGAGGAATACTAGTTCAAGGAGCACTACTCTCTTCAATGTTGTCTCTGGACTTTCACAAATTAGCCTGGGTCATGTAAGATTCACACACTCTCTCACACACACACACACACACACACACACACACACACACACACCTATTCTCTGTTAATGAAGGTTAATTTGAGCCTCTGACTAACTGAGAACCAGTAAAAAGGTCAGAGGCATGAAAGCAGTCTGATGGTTTATATTTTGCTCATATATTTCTGTACTCTCATGTCTGCAGCGTTTCCTCTTCTTATGACTTTTAAACAAAAGTCTTTTACTTCATCAACTAATTGTGAGGGTGTATGGATAACAAAAACTTGCTGTAGTCCTATTATATTATATTGTATATAATGTATACAATATAATTCCCTACAGGCTTGGGACTGCATGCATTTAGGTATTTTTATTCTTTCTTTACAAGTTTTTCAAGTCATATACTGTATTTTTACTAGGGCTGTCATTTGATTAAAATATTTAATCGCAATTAATCGCATGATTGTCCATATTAATCTCAAATTAATCGCACTAATCGCATTTGTGTCTGTTCAAAATGTACCTTAAAGGTAGATTTGTCAAGTATTTAATACTCTTATCAACATGGGAGTGGGCAAATATGCTACTTTATGCAAATGTATGTATATATTTATTATTTACATTTACCATAAAAAATATACTCAAATCATAACATGACAAACTGAAGCCCAACAGGCAACAACAGCTGTCAGTGTGTCAGTGTGCTGACTTGACAATGACTTGCCCCAAACTGCATGTGATTATCATAAAGTGGGCATGTCTGTAAAGGGGAGACTCGTTGGTACACATAGAACCCATTTTCATTCACTAACTTGAGGTCAGAGGTCAAGGGACCCCTTTGAAAACGGCCATGCCAGTTTTTCATCGCTAAAATTTAGCATAAGTTTGGAGCGTTATTTAGCCTCATTCAAGCTAGTATGATATGGTTGCAAGTTGCGTTAATGTGTTAAAGAATGTGGTGGCATTAAAATGAATTTGCGTTAATGCATTATTATCGCGTTAACTTTGACAGTCCTAGTATGTACTCAATGGTAGCTTTGATTTTTGCTGTGATATTTATATTGTTGTTCGTGCATGTTCATATAATATTAAGTCTGTGACAGAGCACACATTAGTGGCTTAGGGCTGTCCTTAATCTGTTTCAGTAATTGGAAAGTAAAGTACAATAGATACAGGAGCCTATACATTTGTATATACATACATACAGAAATCAAATCAAATGATGCCTGCAAGACGATATCATATCATATCATAATATGTTACATAACAGAGAATAGTAGGCAATATCTCTATCACTGAACATGAACTTTGTAATTTTTAAAACCTTTCCCGATGTTTTTCCCATATGACCCTTAAAAATGAGGCACTATAGCATATACACACACCCATACAACACATACCCTTCCACATACTTTTCCCCTCCGACCCTTCACCACATTTATTTATTTTTTTTAATTAATTAATTTATTTTTACTTTATTTTATTTAAATTCTTTGGATTGTCTAAGTATGTGTCCTTTCTTTTTCCTCTAAATTCAATTGAAATTATAGTTTAAGATGAATTCTTGTTTTGTTTAGTTTTTTCTCTCCCCCCTTGTTTCAAGTTGTGAAATTTTGTGTAAAAACAAAGAGACGGCTTTAAAGTGAAAATACAGTAGGAAAGAATGTGATGATGATACTATAAGTTGCTGAAAAAGTAAAAAGAAAATTAAAAAAAATTAGGCACTGCATAGTTGTGATATGTTGCACGTCAGTCAATTGTGCAGTTTCATCATTGTTTCATTTGAGTATTTTTAGAGGCCTTAAGAGAAAACTATCTGGTATTTTTTTTAAATGAATAAAAATGTATATATATTTTGCGCAGCAGATCGATTCATTTTTCTACTTTCTCATCCTGTAAATCATTTCACGGCCTCTAATATTGAACAACTTAAATTAAACATTGCCTTAATTAAAGTGGCAGTAGGCAGTATATTTTTGGAATTATTGGGCAAAAATTCCATAATAATCTTTCAGCGTATTGTAATTCAAGTGTTCTGAGAGAAAACTAGACTTCTGCTCCTCCTCATGGCTCTGTTTTCAGGCTTTAAAAAATCTAGCCCATGACGGGAGACTTTGACCAATCACAGGTCATTTCAGAGAGAGAGCGTTCCTATTGGCTGTGCTCCGGTCATGTTACCAGAACTTGGCGTTCCTTCAAGATTTCACGGAGATTTCACAATGGCTGCCATGTCACAAACTTTCTAATTTTACAGCTAAACCGTGCACTACAAGATAATTCTGAAAACATTTGAGGTGAGAAATAGGCATTAACGTAAGATAATATTGATTCATATTTGATCAGCGCTGCCTAGTTTGACCGTTTGGTCGGATTTTGCGAGTGATTGACAGCCAACTGTCATAGACGGCAGCTGGACAGCGGACCTCAGATCAGCTCTGACTGGGTTGTTTTCCTTCGGTCTGTGAAATCTTGCAGATGTCGTTAGGAACACCGGAGGACACAGAGGAACATGATTTTTTTCAGGTTACCTGTTTCATGCACTACTGCTCAAATTTCGCCTACTTCAGCTTTAAACAGTGACATGTACATGGGGTAATCATCCCTACCCTTTTTATCCATAAAACTTTTTAAAATGGCCAAAAAAAACTGTTCTGTATTCATCACCGGGCTGGAAAATTAGTTTAATTCATCCAGAAATACATAAGAACTGACACTTATACCAGATGTTAAAATTGGGTTAATAAGGGCATCGCTCCTCTCACTGTCCTCCTTAACAAGACATAGTGGACGTTCTTGAATAAATACTGTGAAAATTGTGAAATATGTTTTAAATAGAACACCTTCATAGCTCAGGTCTTATGCAATCAAAATAATTAATTGATAGTAGGTCTCGTGGACACTACATGCCTGATTCACATGAATGATATTCAAATAGATTATCAAAACCACATTTTAAGTAAATACATTATGTGCACTCACTGCCACTGAATCAGAATCTGGTCTTTGAAAATTTGTTTTAATGATATGGGTCTTATTTAATTGCTATTTTAGTGCAGAAATAAAATTTTCTTAGATTTTTGTGATTTGAATTGTGTAGTCTATTTGAAGCAGTGACAATTAATCCCCCATCACTCTCAGCGAGGAAGCATGAAGTGACAGACTGAAATGCACTGAGATAGCTGCTAAAACTTCTCGTCATACTTCATACTCAAAATAGACACACTTCTCACAGTTGCCACTTACAGTGCGCACTATTAGTGCTTTGTGGCAAACTACCCGTTGATTCTGAAAATTGTTTCAGTTTTCACAAACAGCGAGATCTGACAAGCTGTTAAATGATACAGTATGTAGGATTTATGAGTTAGAATTGGCTAAAGTCACTGTAAACTCAGCGGGCCCATATGCAGATTATAGTGATAGAGAATTTTTGATAGCATTCAAAAAAATGTCTAATAATTAGGGCTGTCAAAGTTAACGCGATAATAACACGTTAACGCAAATTTGTTTTAACGCCACAAATTTTTTTAATGCATTAACACAACTTATGATTATTAGGTTGTAGCGGGCTCAGTTTTAAAGCTAGAGTGAAGATACTGGCATCATGTGAAACTAGAAAAACTAAGGAACCCATTTGTACCAACCATGTCATACTAGTTTGTTGGGAAGGAGGTTAAATAATACGAAGTTTTGCTAAATTTTGGTGAGGAAAAACTGGCATGGCCATTTTCAAAGGGGTCTCTTGACCTCTGACCTCAAGATATGTAAATGACGATGGGTTTTATGGGTACCCACGAGTCTCCCCTTTACCTACATGCCCACTTTATGATAATCACATGCAGTTTGGGGCAAGTCATAGTCAAGTAAGCACACTGACACACTGACAGCTGTTGTTGCCTGTTGGGCTTGAGTTTGCCATGTTATACGAGCATATTTTTTTGCTAAATGCAGTACCTGTGAGGGTTTCTGGACTATATCTGTCATTGTTTTGTGTTGTTAATTGATTTCCAATAATAAATATATACATACATTTGCATAAAGCAAGCATATTTGCCCACTCCCGTGTTGATAAGAGTATTAAATACTTGACAAATCTCCCTTTAAGGTACATTTTGAACAGATAAGAAATGTGTAATTAATTTGCCATTAATCGTAATTAACTATGGACAATCATGCGATTAATTGCGATTAAATATTTTAATCGATTGACAGCCCTAATATATGTATATACAATCATTTTTATCAAGTATGATGTATTACTGGAGATTATACTGCCCAGCACTATGCCTACATAAAGCACTTAAAATTAGGTCCACCTTGACCAATATTTAATGTCTGCTACTGCCCAATGCTTGTCTACTAGTCTGCATATTTTTTATGTAGTACTTGCTGTTAAATGTAAAGCTTGTTGTGATTGTTTGTTTTTACTACTTGCTACTTTTGTTTTCTTGTTGTACTGCCTGATACTGTTTGTTTGGTACTGTCTGCTGATTGTGTACCTGTCTGCATTTTCTTTTATGTAATGCTTGTTGTCATATGTACAGTAATGCTTGTCATGTATGTCAGTGCTGTCCTATTTAAATATTTATTTTTACCGCCCCTACCCCCAAGAGGCTTTGCCTTTTGCCACTGTAAATAAGAATTTATTCTATATTGACATAGCTGGTTAAATAAAGGTTAAAAAAAAGTACCGCTTATATATTTATTTATTTTACTTATTTATTTATTTATTTTTTCTCTTATTCCTACTATCCTCTACACATAAAAGGAAAGATATCTGTATATGTATGTATAGATATGTGTGCGTATGTACAGTATATGTGTATTTAAGAGTACTTATGTCATATATTACCACCTAGCTCTGCTATTGTCCCCTTGTTTTATTTTTGTTCTTTGTTATTTGTCTTTCTCTGTATAATATCTTTTTTTATATATAAATATGTCCCTGCATGTGTTTTGTAATCACTTTATAATGCAATAAAATAAAAAAAAGTACTGCTTACATGTTAATACATCAATGATGATGATCCAATAATATAATAATAATATGACACTGACAGAAGCCCTTTTTGCATGATGAGTGCATGATGAGTTTTTATTTATTTATTTATTTGCACATAAATAAAACTGCACAAAATCCAGTCAATGAAAAAAAAAGGAGTCAGGAAGCCACAGGCTTATACAAAGGACTTCCCCCCAACCCCAGGAGAAAAACAAAAACATTAACAAAAAAAGGAAGAAAGATCTAAACTAACATAATTTTAAAAATACAACAAAAGTTAAACAACAACAAGAAGTACACAAAATGTGCAGAAAAAACTAACCAAACAGTTGAAAAACAATCCAATAAAAACAATGAAATACATACAAAAAACAGTACAGAAAAAAAAAATATATATCTAAACATATCAAAAGATAATTAGACATCATGAATTAATTGTGATGATAATTTCCTTTTAAAATGTTCTAAGGATAACGAGCTCTTGATAACATGTATTTTGGTGTTCCATATTTGTACACCACGATATCTGAGGGAGTACTGGCCATGTTTTTTTATTCGTGATACTTGAAGTACATTTTATTGCTGAATGCAGGATTTGAACTTGTAATTAAGTATTTATTACAATGAGGTTTTTGCTGTCAAGTAAATAATCTGAATACTTCTTCCACCACTGGTGCATGCTTTTTTTGTATCATGCAGAAGTATTTTTAAAACTCATGTCCTACCTGAGCGCCCCGCTTGCTGCACACTGGTTGTTATTACAGCATGGTCCCTGCATTTGTCTTCACCTGTTTTGTAATCACTTTATAACGCAATAAAATAAAAAAGTACTGCTTTTATATTTATTTATTTTACTTATTTATTTTTTCTCTTGTTCCCCTTATCCTCTACACATAAAATGAAAGATATCTGTATGTGTATGTATAGATATGTGTGCGTATGTACAGTATATGTGTATTTAAGAGTACTTATATGTCATATATTACCACCTAGCCCTGCTATTGTCCCTTTGTTTTGTTTTTGTTTTGTTTTTGTTATTTGTTATTTGTCTTTCTCTGTATAATATCTTTCTTTTATATAAATATGTCCCTGCATATCTTTTTTTAATATAAATATGTCCCTGCATGTGTCTTCACCTGTTTTGTAATCACTTTATAACGCAATAAAATAAAAAAAGTACTGCTTATATATTTATTTATTTTACTTATTTATTTATTCTCTTGTTCCCCCTATCCTCTACACATAAAAGGAAAGATATCTGTATGTGTATGTATAGATATGTGTGCGTATGTACAGTATATGTGTATTTAAGAGTTCCACCTATCCCTGCTATTGTCCCCTTGTTTTGTTTTTGTTCTTTGTTATTTATCTTTCTCTGTATAATATATATTTTTTATATATATAAACATATCCCTGCATGTGTCTTCACCTGTTTTGTAATCACTTTATAACGCAATTTAAAAAAATAAATAAAAAAAAGTAATGCTTACAGGTTAATACATCAATAATGATGATCCATCCATGATGAGTATTTTTATTCTTGATACTTGAAGTACATTCTGATTGCTGAATGCAGGATTTTAACTTGTAATGAAGTATTTATTACAATGAGGTTTATTTACTGTCAAGTAAATAATCTGAATACTTCTCCACCACTGGTGCATGCTTTTTTTGTATCATTAAGAAGAAGTATATTAAAACTCATTCCCTACCTGAGCACCCCTCCTGCTGCACCCTGGCTGTCATTACAGCCTGGCAGCAGCAGCAGGTGCAGTAGCAGTCTGTGACCTCCAGGTGGCAGAACGACGTTGACTCTCAGAGTCTGCAGTCAAAAGATAAAGATGGCGGTGCGGAAGAAAGACGGCGGCCCGAATGTAAAATATTTCGAAGCGTCTGATACCGTTTCTCAGTTTGATAATGTCCGCGTGTGGCTGGGAAAGAATTACAAAAAGGTACTGAACTGCATGTTTTGTATCCATATATACACACACACTGAGCTTAGCAGTGAAATGTGGTTGACTTACCTATTGGGCAGAGGCAGTGACAAAGAGAAGGAGGGAGGGTGCTGCTGTAGTCCAGCTGTTTGATTCACTCTAACCGGGATACAAAAGGATGCTGAGACAACAACCAGCTGCAACACATGCAGACGAGAATGGAGGCTGCATCTGTAGGTTATTGTGGCTGAACTGATGTCTAAAGCAGCACACAATCAGTCAGGAGAGGGTGATGTTTTTTTGCAGAAAAAGGGGGGTGACTTTAGCCGGCCTAGCTGGTTGGCTAATGCAGCTCAGATCCAGATGTTGGCTCTGTGGCGCGCGGCGCTGAATGAAGCCCATCTGGAGCAACACTGAGCTGGTGTGCTGCTGTTTAGACACACTGATTTAACCTAATAACTGCACTATTTCTTTAAAAAACACGAGAATAATAATAATGAACTCTATTTACCATTGTATCCCCATATCAGATATTACAATAATGGTTAAGTTACCAAGAACAATAAAGAAGATATAGCAATGCTCCCTCCATAATGGACCATATGAGCACACTGTACTGTACTTTTATGTGTCCTCTCTGTGGCTGGGAAGCTCCATTAAGTTATATTACAATTATAAAAGGAAATACTTTGTACAAGGCATATTAAGAACATATACATATCAGGAAGTATGAATGTACATATATAAGATATTTCTTTAAAAACACGACAATAAATAATGAACTATATTTACCATTGTATCCCCATATCAGATATTACAAAGCATAAGTTTACCAAGAATAATAAAGAAGATGGCAATGCTCCCTCCATAATGGACCACACATAGCACCATATGAGCACACTGTAGTGTACTTTTATGTGTCCTCTCTTTGGCTGGGAAGCTCCATTAAAAATAATAACTTATATTACAATTATAAAAGGAAATACTTTGTACAAGGCACATTAAGAACATATACATATCAGGAAGTATGAATGTACATATATAAGATATTTCTTTAAAAACAACAATTATAATGATACATTTATATTTACCATTGTATCCCCATATCAGATATTACAAAGCACAAGTTACCAAGAATAATAAAGAAGATAGTAATGCTCCCTCCATAATGGATTCAAGATTCAAGATGTTTATTGTTATACAAGTACAATCGTGTGAAATGCTTTTTACTGGGAAGTTATATTACAATTATAAAAGGAAATACTTTGTACAAGGCATATTAAGAACATATACATATCAGGAAGCATGGATGTACATATATAAGAAATACTCTGTACAAGGCATATTAAGAACATATACATTAAGAACATAGA
The DNA here is from genome assembly GCA_916700685.1 of Adelosebastes latens. Taxonomy (NCBI): domain Eukaryota; kingdom Metazoa; phylum Chordata; class Actinopteri; order Perciformes; family Sebastidae; genus Adelosebastes; species Adelosebastes latens. The sequence goes on along the minus strand of CAKAKR010042435.1, from coordinate 9,089 downwards.
TAGATAGGTAGATAGTAACTTTATTGATACTGAGGGAAATTCAAGTTTCCAGCATCACAGTTCCATAGTGCAAAACATGTTAGTAAAAAGGCAGTAAAAAAGTTAGTAGTGCAAAGTACAAAAAAATATGTGTTGTCCTTAATGACCCTCAGGGACTTCCTGAGGCACCGCTGGGTGTACAGCTCCTGCAGGCTGGGCAGCTCGCACCCGGTGATGTGTTGGGCCGAGCGCACCACCCTTCCCAGCGCCTTACGGTCCACGTTGGTGCAGTTGCCGTACCAGGTGGTGAAGCAGCCTGTCAGGAGGCTCTCTATGGTGCCTCGGTAGAAGTCCCTGAGGATTTGTGGTTACAGTCTAAAAGTCCTTAAGCGCCTCAGAGCGTACAGTCTCTGTTGGGCCTTCCTGACTACAGCGGTGGTGTGGGTGGCCCATGTCAGGTTCTTATGGATGTTGACACCCAGGTGTTTAAAGGTGTCCACCCTCTCCACCGCTGTGCCGTTGATGGTGACTGGGGACCACACATAGCACCCATGAGCACACTGTAGTGTACTTTTATGTGTCCTCTCTGTGTATTGACTTGTCTCTGTGTGTTGATGTCCTCTCAGTACATCCAGGCTGAGCCCCCTACCAACAAGTCTCTGTCCAGCCTGGTGGTCCAGCTGCTCCAGTTCCAGGAGGAGGTGTTCGGTCGACATGTCAGCAACCCTCCGCTCACCAAGCTGCCGGTATGTCTGTCTCCTTTTATCTCTGCCATTCACACACATACACATAACTTTACCCCAATGCGACGTTTTTTGTTTTTTGTGTCTGCAGATGAAATGTTTTCTGGACTTCAAGTCAGGAGGGGCTCTCTGCCACATCCTGGCTGCTGCCTACAAGTTCAAGAGTGACCAAGGATGGTAAGGCTTTCTTTCTAGCTGCTATAAATGTTTTCTAAAAAGAAAATGAATTATCTAAGTGCTCTGAGTACTCTTGTATTTTGGCTATGTAGCCGTTTCATGTGTAACTCCAGTCTAATTTCCTGTTAGGCGCAGGTTTGACTTCCAGAATCCGTCGAGGATGGACCGAAATGTGGAGATGTTCATGACGATTGAGAAGTCCTTAGTGCAGGTGAGTTTGCCTCAGAGCTTCACTCCATGTATGATTGCAACACACTTTACCTGGACTGCCAAAATACAATTGTGCATGTTTTCAGTTCCGATTTTTTGAGGTGTAATAACAGTATTTATTTTGTTATTTTTATATAAAAGAAAGCGTCTTTCACACACTTTTACAACATTCCCACAATTTGCCATAATTACAATTGTTTTTAAGAGATCAACTGTGAGCTCCAGCAGGTGTCAGTTGACACATTTCCGTTGTTTGTTTTCTGCTGCAGGCACCAGAGTTAAATGGTCGTAAAGAAAATACTCTCTTTGAGAGGTTGCGTGTCTCACGATTGCATCATATTTGTGGAGTCTCTGAGAATCAGGCTGCCTGAAGGCACCCAGTCATGTGACTTGACCAGTAATCCTACTTAATCAGTCCTGCAGTTACACTACAAGATCATTCAGCTCTTCTAATCTGAAAAGCTCAGCAACACAGACAGAGTTTTAATTGAGATTATATAGATTTATATATATATATATATATATATATATATATATATTTTCCTGCCTATTTGAAGTTACGAGTTTCACTCATTCACACACCTGCTGCATTTCTTTATTTCAGAACAACTGCCTGAGTAGACCGGTCATCTACCTGAGCTCTGACATAGAGCCAAAACTGCTTGGGAAACTGAAAGACATCATCAAAAGACATCAGGTGTGTTTTTTTGTCTTGTTAAAAGTCTCAGTATTACAGACAGAAAACTTGCTCCACACTTGGCTGCATGTGAGGCCTTTAGTCAGAATAAAAAAAGTATTTTAATGTTGTAAACTTAACTCATGGTTTCCTTGTGACTCTTTATCTGTTGCAGGGCTCAGTAACTGAGGACAAGGCCACCAGCTCCCATGTTGTTGTTCCTATTCCCACCAGCCTGGAGGAAGGTGAGGCTTCAGATATTGTATTTAAGCACAGTTTGTTGTTTTTAATGTGAATTCTGCTGCAATGACTCGCTTTGTGCTGATATTTTTTTCTCTTTTTTGGTCCAGAGGAGTGGGTGCGTCCCGTGATGAAGAGAGATAAGCAAGTGCTGCTCCACTGGGGATATTTTCCTGACAGGTTGGTGCTGAGTTTACAGAGATATGAACACCATTCAACATTTTACACTTAACTGAAAACTGTTGCCTCATCTTATTATGGAAGTATAACACAGTTCCCACACTGTAGAGTGGATCTGATAATTTACTGCTCTTAAATCTACGAGCTTAAGTTACACCTTTGTCTGCCTGAGATGTTTTTAAAAGCCCGAACTTGTAATCTTTCCCCTGCCTTAACCTTTGACCTTGCTCCTCTCACCATTTAGTTATGATACGTGGATCCCAGCCAGTGAGATTGAGGCTTCTGTGGAGGATCCTCCCAGCCTAGAAAAGCCCAGGAAGGTATTTAAATTCTTGTCAGGCTTTGTTGTTAAAGTCTAGAACTTTTGTTCATTCTTGTCTTTCCATTTTTCTGTCATCCATTCCCAATATATAAAATCTGTCTTTTATTCTCCCTTAATTTTAACTTTTTTTTTTTAACAAATCTTTTTTTAATACCTGCTTACATATCCCATATTTTTTTCAAATTGTTTTATTAATTTTTCAAATAGTATCAAACAACTATAACAGAGTGCAGTACACTCTAAATTACATAAGATAAGATAAGATAAGATAAGATATTCCTTCATTAGTCCCACAGTGGGGAAATTTGCAGAGTACAGCAGCAAAGGGGATAGTGCAAAAAACAAGAAGCGGCATTAAAAAACAAAAATCAGATACAACACAGTGCAAAAAGCAAAGCAAAAGTAGACAGGCATATAAAATATGAACAATTTAAATATTATTAATTTACAGTAGAAGTAGTAGTAGTAATAGTAATAGTAGTAATTTACATAGTATATATTATACACAGACAGACAAGCAACATAACAGAGTAACAACAAAAAACCAACAACGAGAGAAAAAGAAGAAAATCCGTCCAGACAAGAACGAAAGGCACCCCATTTCTTTCACATGATCACAAAGTTCAGGACTGTCCGCCGTTATTGGTCGTGTCACCTTTGGCTAGGGCTGTGTATTGACAAAAAGCTGGCGATACGATACGTATCATGATACAGGGGTGACGATTCAATATATTGCGATATATTGGGATACTGTAAGCAAGGCGATATATTGCGATTTTTAAAAAATCTAATTTTAGGAAAACTGTCACAGTATAAAGAACACACCATCATATGCATAAAATCTTTGTAAAGAAAGTTTGCTTTTTTATGCAGTCAGAACAGTGGGATCTGCGTTTATCACAGTCCCTGTAAAATCCAACATCATAGCACTTTGAGAGGACACAAACACTGAGAGGGCGCATCTCTTTACAAATCAAATAAAGTATTGACTGAGTTCATCTTTACATGTAAACTATTAATTAAAATAACATATTAAAATATCGATACAGTCTTTTTGAGAATCAATACAGTATCACAAAGCATAATATCGCGATATTCGATATTTTCGATATTTTCTTACACCCCTACCTTTGACACAGCCTTCGTCAAAGTGACTGTGTCCAGCACCGGTACTCCGTCCTGAAGATATCCAGGTCAGGAAAGACGACCAGAGTTTAACACTCTCTGCAGGGAGATAGTCCATGAGTGGCTTCCAATACCCCCTAAGTTTAAATAAACATATTTCACACTGTTCATCTACATTACATATACAGTATGTGCTGTATCTGCTTATTCCTGCTCTTTATTGAGCCTAAATGACACTTATGTGCTTCAGCCTTTTCTTTATTATATAAACCTGTCAGGGGACTGTAGTGTATGCACAGAGATGATAGCTCCGTAGTTTGGCAACAGTACTCTTCTCATGTTTTTCTCTCTGTGCAAAACATCCATGAATGAAGTGCTCTGGCAAATTGGCACTTTGAGCAACAGATCTTAACTCTGGCACTTGGCTGAACCGTAAATTCAAAGCAGCGTCAGAAGCTCTTGTGTATTCAGAGCATCACTCGCTCAAGGAGTTCAGGTGCTCACAAGGACATGATAGTAAGAGCAGTGAAGCATTCAAATGTTTGGAGCTGTATTCACGCAAAAATCAGCACACTGGCTTAGTTTGCTATCAAGAATCCTGTCACTCGGTTTACTCACAGTGGAAAGTTCTCCCTCAGACCACAACTTCAAAGTGACATAATTAATATTAGCTGCATTTGTCTCCTTTAGTGTGCTCGCATGCTGTATTAGGTGTCTGTAGAGTTGTTTTTACGTAACCATAAATTAAAAAAAACTTCCATTGAACACTAACAAATTTATTATCTTTTGAATCCAGTCATTATTGCCCAAATACAATAGTCTACAAAACCAACATATGATCCAGGAAACACCCCCACTACTGATCTTAGCAACATTATTTCTGCTGCGGGTCCACTTAAAGAATTTGTGTTGTTATTGAATTTCTAGACTAGGTATCTGAATCCATGCGTACAAGGTTAAATTGTGCCATGTTGAAATTGACTGTTGGGGATTTCTAGAAGATGTAGCTGAAAAAGTGAGCGGAGTGTGCAACACTACCTGTTTAAACTGTGAAATAAGTTGGTGACATTTCACTCAGGTGGCGAAATATTTCAGTTTTGGTCACACATTGTATGGTCTCTGTTCACAGGTCCATGCCAAGTGGATTTTAGACCTGGACCAGTATAACGAGTGGATGAATGAGGAGGACTATGAAGTGGGCGAGGGCTGCCCTAAGAGGAAGAGGATCTCAGCCAAGACCCTGACAGACGAGGTGACCACGCCGGACGAGCGGAGGGACAAGAAGCCTGGCAGTGCCAAGAAGAGGAAGAGGTCACCGTCGCCCTCCCCGACCCCTCCGCCTCAGGAGAGCAAGAAGAAGAACACCAAAAAAGGGTCGGTGACATGACGTTTCTTGATGCAATGATGTCACTCTCATGAGCTGTTAAAGAATGATGCATTGCAGAACAAGTTGTATCAGAGACATTATGCAGTATAGTAAAATAATTTCCTGTGTATGTGCGTGTGCGTGTGTGTTGACAGGCCAACGACCCCGTACACCAAGTCTAAGCGGGGCCAAAGGGAGGAGGAACAGGAGGATCTTAGTAAAGACTTGGATGAAGCCTCACCTGTTCCAGCATCTGAGGAGGGAAACCCACCTAAGACAAGTACACATATGTTCAGAATATACATAAAAATAACCATATATGAACATTAAAATGAACCTCAATCGTCCCCTTCAAGACTTTAAAGTAGTTGTTGTCTGTTACTGGCTGATATTATATGTTCTTTGTGCAGATAACACCAAGAAGGACTCTGATTCTACTCCAGTAAAGGGAGGAACAGATATGGGTGAGCAGAACATTTTGTATGTTTCTCCTCCATCATGGCCACCGGTAACTTCTTTTACAAGAAAAATCCCCCTTTATGTGCAGTGCTAATGCACGTAAATCAGTGGAAAAGCAAGAGTGATCCACTGTAATTTGTTTATGATTAGGGCTGTCAAAGTTAACGCGATAATAATGCGTTAACACAAATTTCTTTAACGCATTAACGCAATCTTCTGGAGGTTGTCCCAGACTCTGTTTTTAAGCAAAGTGAAGACATTGGCAACATATGAAACTATAAAACCTAAGGAATCCATTGGTACCAACCATGTCATACTAGCTCACCGGGAAGGAGGCTAAATAATAAATCCAAACTTGCACTAAAAATTTAGTGCAAGTGGTGAGAAAAACCTGGCATGGCCATTTTCGAAGGGGTCCCTTGACCTCTGACCTCAAGATATGTGAATGAATCATAGTCAAGTAAGCACACTGACACACTGACAGCTGTTGTTGCCTGTTGGGCTTGAGTTTGCCATGTTATGATTTGAACATATTTTTTTATACTAAATGCAGTACCTGTGAGGGTTTCTGGACAATATTTGTCATGGTTTTATGTTTTTAATTGACTTCCAATAATAAATATATACATACATTTGCATAAAGCAGCATATTTGCCAGCTCCCATGTTGATAAGAGTATTAAATACTTGACAAATCTCCCTTTAAGGTACATTTTGAACAGATAAAAAATGTGTGATTATTTTGCGATTAATCGCGATTAACTATTTTAATCGATTGACAGCCCTATTTATGATATTATCAGATTATAAGACATCAATTTATTACTTTATTGTTGATCTGGGTTTTTCCCATATTAGAGCACATTGTTTTTCACATGACTGTTGTCTCTCCCAACATGGAGGAACAGTATGCATTTCAAACTGTGAATAAGTCCTCTATTCATTTTGAGTTCATTTTGTATTCAGTGAATGTTATGTCGCTCTACTCGTCCATTTTATATTCACTTACGAGTCTTTTGTGATTTGAACAGACGAGCAAGAGGATGAGTCCATGGAAACAACAGGCAAGGTAAGGTAGTTTGTAAAAGTGCAAGAAAATGTGTGGACGGTGAGGAAAGTAAACTCATATATCATCATGAGCATGTGTGCTTGTGTTTAAACAGGAGGAGGAGGAAGGCTCTCCGAGCGTGAAGGGGGAACCAGTGAAAGGCTCAGACCTTCACGAGGACAACGTGACTGAGCAAACTCATCACATTATTATACCGAGCTACGCGGCCTGGTTTGACTACAACAGGTAAGAAAAATAAAAAATGAAAATGTTTTAAGTAATCTGATTTCAGAGATGTCCGTGATTTGATGAAGTAAGAAAAACTGAGACGCTCTCGGCACTAGAGAGCACGACATGAGACGTAACTCAAAAAGTTAAAAGTGAGTCATTGATGCGTATTTCATCTGTGAGTCCTCATAATGTCCTAACTGTTTCCCTGCAGTGTTCATGCCATTGAGCGCAGAGCTCTGCCAGAGTTTTTCAATGGGAAGAACAAATCTAAAACACCGGAGATGTAAGTATTTGATCCGTACACATCACAATATGTAACACAGATGTTTTTGTTACAGGTTACATCTGGAATGATTATCTGACTAGGGATGTCAGAATACCAGAAATGTAGTAGTCGATACCAATACTAGTGAAATTCCACGATTCTTGATACCAGTTCGATACCACGATAAAAAAAAAAAAGTAAAACAATAAATCCCATGTACTTCAACATACACTGCTTCATTACCATTTGCATACTGTTTTTTGTTAGGAAGTTAAACAGGTCATAATTCCCTCTCTATTATCTATTTTAAATTGCTGTGAAAACATCTTCAAACAACTGGATCTATTCTAGTTTTGCGCCAAGAACTACATTTTATAAGATTACATTTGAACACATCATGATAACATTAGAATTTACCTTTACTGAATAGAGCCTGAAAGCATCATAATGTAAATCAGTGACACCCCCAGTTAATGTTAGCTGTTAGCTCCGTGCAGGACTGCGTTGCTTACCGGCTGCTGACAGCTAACGTAACAAGCTCTCGTCCTGCAGATTTCAACACCGATTTGTTGTTCATAATGTAGCGTTGTCAGGGAAAAAATATGGTGAGACCCCTGGACGTATCTAGAGTGAGTTTACTGCATCCCAAACGCATTTACTATCGTGCCCGGGACGATGGGACACCATTAGTCTTGAGTCCAGACTCTTTAATTAAAAAGCAGTCACATATGGTACAAGAGTAAGTTGAAGTATCTCCGTTTTCTATGCACCTCCTTCTTTCAGTTACCTGGCGTACAGGAACTTCATGATTGACACCTACCGCCTGAACCCTCAGGAGTACCTGACGTCCACCGCCTGTCGCAGGAACCTGGCAGGAGACGTGTGTGCAATCATGAGGTAGGTGGAGGCTGAATGTGAATATTTGTACTCAATCCAGAGCTTTAACTGTCTGTATCTACACAGTCACTTGTTTGCTCCTTCCACTGCAGAGTCCATGCCTTCCTGGAGCAGTGGGGCCTGATCAACTACCAAGTGGACTCTGAGAGCCGACCCACACCCATGGGCCCCCCACCCACATCTCACTTCCACGTCCTGGCAGACACTCCGTCCAGTCTGGTGCCCCTGCAGCCCAAGACGTCTCAGGTCCATATACGTTCTCTCACACACACAAATAGACACATGCACACATGTTCTGGGTTATTTTACATGAGTCCCCCTGTCGTTGTGTACCTGTAGACCCCTGCTACCCAGCAGATGATGTCCTTCCCAGATAAAGTGAAGGAGAAACCAGCAGATCTGCAAAACTTTGGGCTGCGGACTGACATGTACAGCAAGAAGACCGTCTCTGCAAAGGTACAAGTCTGAGAAGATTCATGACGGCATGATTCTTTTTTTGTGATTTTCAATGACCGACGATATTAACGAAATGGTGGTGATATTTGTGCACAGAGCAAGAGTACAGCGAGCTCTATGAGGGAGTGGACAGAACAAGAAACACTACTACTACTTGAGGTACAAATTATCCTTAAAATGAATCTTGTGATGATGCAGATAATTCCTTTCGTAAACGTGAGAATAAGACAGTAGAAATGCGGAGCTAAATGTAGTCTTGTCTCAGGGGTTGGAGATGTACAAGGACGACTGGAACAAGGTTTCAGAACACGTAGGGAGCCGTACGCAGGATGAGTGCATCCTGCATTTCCTGCGGCTGCCCATTGAAGACCCTTACTTGGAGGACAACTCCTCGTCACTGGGACCACTGGCCTACCAGCCGGTACCTTTCAGCCAGGCAGGAAACCCTGTCATGAGCACAGTGGCCTTCCTCGCCTCTGTCGTTGACCCACGTGTGGCCTCAGCTGCAGCCAAATCTGCTCTGGGTGAGAAGATTATTTTAAAGTGAATTTATTGAATGTTTTGATTTTAAATTTGAATTTAATTCTTCTTGGTCATTATCGATTATTCATTAGTCATCCCCAAATCTAAACTTTGCTTTACACCGATAACCTTGACATGTCTCTCTCCCTCTCAGAGGAGTTTTCTCGTATGAAGGAGGAGGTTCCTGCAGCGCT
>CAKAKR010042434.1:0-17303 GCA_916700685.1 Adelosebastes latens | reverse complement strand
GCATGCAGAGGGCTGCACAGAGATAGAAGCAGCTTTATCAGTGTGTTATACTTTTAATATAGAGGCACTGCACTTTTATTAATTTTCATGGAACATTTTTTTCCTTCTAAGATGCAGAACACATACAGAGTGAGACGTCAGAGTGACAAATGTTGTTCAAGCAGCACCTGAGTTAGCGCTCTCACCCTCTATTGATTTTCCAACTTTTTGCTCCACAAATCCATCTCCAAGACTGTTTGCCGTTCAGCCTCCTGGCATGGCGGACTGAAATCAAAGCTAACTTTATTTACTGTCCAGCTCTCAAACTTTGACAGCAACTTTTTTTTTTGTCCTCACAGCGATTTCTCTCCCTCAGTGTTCAATCAGTTATGTGTTTATGTCTGCAGAGTGTTCTAGGAGTGTCCCTCGAGGTGTTTTTATGGCAACACCAGCAGCACCTAGAAGCTGGCTATTATGACCTATAGTTTATAACCTGATTCTTCTGCTCCTGAGAAGATGCAACTTTTTACAGTTGTGTCTAGAGAGGATACCATTTTTCCTTCCCGATACCGATACCTGAACTTGCGGTATCGTCCGAATACCGATACCAGCGTGATAAATATAATATCTTCGTCGCTTTTGGGCTATCTTTGTGGAATTGATCTCGTCGCTGGAGTGCGGTTTCCAACGTTTGCTGCTGTGGTTCGTCCCTTTCCCCCCCCCCCCTTTTGCCTTGGTGAAGTCGTCGTGCTCTTTCGCATGATGCGTCTTCAAATGTTTTATAAGATTGCTGGTGTTGAAATTGGCAACGGAAGCCTTACATACTGTACATATCCCCATTTTACTTGTTGGATTTTCCATTGTGAAATATTGCCAAATGGCTGACATTTCCTCGCTCTGAGTACCGTTACCGTTATACTCTCCACTAGCACCGCACTGTTGTTGTTTGCTATCGTCACATGACAAACTACCTGCAATCAGTTATTCTTCGCTGCTCTAAAACAGTAGTTACCAGTGGCAGCCATGATACATCCAGGGCGACAGCACAGTGAAGGCTACTGATAAATTAGTTGAACTTATAAACTAGTTGATTTTTTTTTTCTGGGTTAGTGAATTATGGTATCGAATTGGTGCATAGACTGGCGTACTCGTTGATACCCGATCACAAATTTTGGGCAGTATTGGTAACATTTCCGATACTGTTATCGGTATTGGGGCAACTCTAGTTGTATCAGACTACATCCAAGTGCTGACGTAGGCCAGTCAAGATGAGGAGATGTAGAGGAGGAAAATGAGGAGCAAGTGCATTATGGAAGGAAATGCTGAAAAGCAAAAGAAACAAGTGACTGACCCTGCAGAAATATGCATCTCAGCTAAGGTTTCCCAGATGCAGTTCCGTCTCCTTCCCTTTAGCGCCAGATATTACTCACTAACAAACAGGAGGCATTGCAGTGCAGCTCTGCAGATGCAGGCAGAGCGTTGCGCGAGGGCTCGGAGGCTCCAGGCTGACTTTGAAGCTAATTCAATAGTGTGTTCTCCTCTGCTCTGTCGCATAATAAGATTGGAACACAGACATTTGCTCCTTTTGATTAAAGTGCCCAATCAAATGGAGGTTATCAGGAGACAGATTCCACCGGCACCGAACTGTAATGGAGAGCTTTATCGCCGTCTTTGTCATTATTGTTTCCTTAATTGCAAACGATGCCGGTGTTCGCCTTGGCAGACCTCTTTGAGCATCCCAAATAATAGGGCGCGATAGCACTGATAGCGAGTTGAGAATACTAATTAAATAGCCCGAGGTTCCCAGTCTTTCCACATGTTTCCAAGTTCAGTAATGAAATAACTTTACAGCGAGTTGAACAGTAACTGTATTACTAAGAAGCCTTGTTAAGAGTTTGATAGGACCAGAGAACATGGACCGAAAACACTGTTTTGTCAGAGATCTTCTCCACTCTTCCTAACCTTGAATGGGTTGTATAGGCGGGCTGATATTTCAATGGAGCAGACTAAAAAGATGTCCTAAGCCAACACATGAATAAATGTTTCAGCACATTTGGTCCATCCGCTCCTTCACAACATCCCTGCCAGCCAGTAGGAGCTTTAGCAGAAGGCAAATTATGTTTGTATTGGCTCAAACCGCGGCTCTTATGGGCTAACGGCAGCTTTTCATTGGTCAAGCATCAATGAGGCTCCATAGGCCCGTGTGTAGCATATCTTTCAGTTTTCAGTTTTATTGTGGCCACCTTATGCTGCTAGGATTCACATTATTTCATGGTTGTGAATCTCAGAGAAAAAAACATGCATGCATTTTTCTGCATCCTAATATAATGCAGCGTCTGCTTTTTAAATTCCATGTGCTCTGATTCGTGAAGGCCCACTTTTATGGACGGTACATCTTAAGCCCCGTTTCCACTGCAGGAGGACCTCACTGCATTTTGACCGCAGGGACCAGGTGTCTAAATTTAAGTTTCCGGGGTCTTTTTACCCCCCAAAAAGACCGTGGTTGGGGGGTAGTACTTTCTGAAAGCACCTGAACTTTCGGGGTGGAGTTTGCAGGGATGACCGTCGCTGATTGGTGAAACACACACAGCACCGCAGCTTCAACGGCTTCAACTTGTGTACCGCTTCATTCATAAACAAGGAAGTACTCCAGTATCGACTTAAGACCATTTTAGGACCAGGGGAGGGCATTTGTCTTTGTTTGATAACATTGAAAGTAAAGTTAGGCTCTGCTGTCGGCTTCCCAACTCATTAAGCAAAAACAAAAGAAAAAGAGAGTGAGAAACCGCGAAGGCGAGCGGTAACGTTAGAAGAGGGAAACGGAGCGGCGGTGTTGTGAATGAGAGAAAGAAAAGTTATTTTCTGATTGTTTCACGGTGGTTACGTTCTAAAGCACAAATAAATAACCCTCAAACAATCACCAGATGATTTACTGTGGAGACAGACGCTCTTAGTTTCATTTTCTACCTCTTCATTTCATTCATTACATCTAACGTGCATCAGTAAATATATGCAGCAGTAATTATCATCGAAGTGAGACAAAACCAACATTTTTTTTTTTTTTTTTCAACATAGTTTTTTTTAGATGAAACAGATAAGCACAATGAACTGCAGGCTGCAGAGTGTGTTTCCCGCTGTGACCACCAGCAGCCCTCGTCCCATGTCATGTTGATTTTTCATACGTCAGCAGACTAATTTGTCTAATATTTGCAGGTCTTTAGACCGCGGTGGAAACGCAGACAACAATGGGCTGAGAAGTAGTTCCAGGGACTAAAAGTCACGGGAGCTTTCGGTGGAAACCTGGCTTAAATCTCAAGCCGACAAGGTTCAAAACCAGTGTGGTGTTTCCAGTTTCTCATGACTCACATTTCAAAGGTGTTAGGTCTCTCTCACTCTGTGTAATCAAGTCTCCTGAGGCAGCTTTAAATGACCCGCTGGGCGAGTTTTCGAGAGAAAGCAGCAGCTTTGTCTCATTTTAATTTGATATGCCATTTATTCAATTTCAGTATATTCTTTTTTTTTTCTCCATTCTTTTCTTTGGCTTCCTCCTCATATTGTCTTTGCTGTCTCTTACTGTGTCCTGATGTCTTGTGAAGCCCCATGTCTAAGATGCAATCCACTTACTGTACATGCATTCTTGTACAGTGAGCATTATAATGTCTCCTTCTTCCAACCCCCACGTTCATCAGTCATCTCTTTTCATAATATCCTATCCAAACCCCCACTGCGTGCCATCCTAACCTCACTCCTTATACATCTCAATTAGTCATCGATTTTTTTTTTTCCCCACTGCACATCTGTTGGCTCCAGCCTAATTTACCTTCTCTTATGACCTTTTTACCTCAGCGAAGCCCCCGCAGCTACGTTGTTAGCATAGATCTGCTAGCCAAGTATGAGGCTGATGACCTAATGTGGTCGGCGCTGAGTGATGACTAACATTAAAACCTGTGCGGTGCCTTTTTTTTCTTTGGAGTGGAGCATTGAGGACCCCAGGTTTTATTTCCCAGCTGTAATTTAAAAGACCACACCAGTATTTTTCCATCCTGAGGTCTACTTACTAAGAAAAATATGCTCTTCATTTAATTTGGTTTAACTTAATGTTCTTCATACCTTCTGGTGGATGAAAGTGGGATTTGAAATTATTGAGGTATCAATATACAAAGCTGATTTGGTCTTTTAAAATTAAACTTGGTCAATAAATATACATTTACATGAATTATCTGCATCTTTTTCATTAAGGGATCTTCTGCATGTCTCCGTGTAACGATTCCGTCTACACCCAGATAATGGAAGCTTTTGTATTTGCTGATTAAAACTTGCTGTATGGTAGGTCTTTTCTGGGAAATATACTTTAGATTGCAGGAAGCAATGCAGTGAAATAATTTAGTCTGGTATCACCAAGACTGAATAGCCTGAGAAAAGAGAGAAAAACCTACTCAAACTTCCTCAACAGAATAAGGAAAAAGAAGTGACTGAAGTTTAATTGCAAAGTGGATTCTTGGCTGTGCAGAACAGAAATAACAAAGCGTTTACAGTCACTGTAATGTTGCCACATAAAAAAGAGGATCTTTAGATCTTTACATTATTAAACTCTGATTTAAACAGACTTTGAGATCATTTTAACCATTGCCATTCGTTGATGTCATGGAGATTCTGCAATGAGGAGAAGGCAGAGAGAGAGAGAGAGAGAGGGTGTATAACGTAGCTCTGCTGGTATGCATTGTTATGTGCTTGTACAGTACACATGTAAATTATGACCACATGCTTCTACCTTCCGTTGTATACGTTATATGGTTTTACTTTTACCCAATCTTTTATTGAAAGCAGTTGTGTGTAATTCTTGAATTATAACAGATTGTCTTTTTTATGTCAGTATTTGAAGGATACTCACCTTTCTTCAGCAGAAGGTAGATTCAGACAGGCTTTCTCAAGCCACTGGCTTTATCAAGACGTTTATGAACCTGGTTATTTTGCCACTTTAACTGAGTATGTGAAGTAAAAACCCTCTTTAACTCCTGACTTTTTAGTGTCTAATATATGACACTTCATCTGAGCAGCAGCGTTTGCTTTCATGTTAAACCATTATGCTACATTACATCCATTTATCACTGTAAGTGAGCTTGTAGTTTTCAGAGTGATGGATCAGTTTTACAGTACTGTATATTATTAACAGCGGGTCCTTTTTGCCAAACGTTTCTCTGCATGTGTTCCTAATAAAAAATGTTTTTAATAAAACTTCCCCCAAAAACCTGGAGATGTGAAAATGACATCATTTTGGAGCTGCACTCAGAGTGCAAGTTGTGACTGGTTCACGTGTCACAGTGGTGAAGACTTGTGGTTGTATCAGTTGCATGATAGGATGTGATCAAAGTTAACTAACTGTAAGTAATGCCTGCTTATTATTAGAGGGGATTCAGCCCGAAAACTAACCTGAACCGCCAGATGGTTTGTTTACACAGAACCATCTGAGAAGGCGTCATTGGAAACTGTTTGGAAAAAGATCAGGCACTTTCAAAAAATACTTGGCAGGTGATTGGATGAACCATCTGTCAATCAAACTCTTGCAGAAGAGCGAAAACATCTTTTCCATCGTGCTGTTCTTTACTCTTCTATTCAATGAGGAAACACTCTCAATTTCTGATATACAGTAACTGATGCTATTGCAGCGTCTACGCTAACCTCTTTAGGAGCCGCCATTGTTGTTTAGAACCAACAGTCGCCTCTCCACGTCGTGTCACACACACCTAAGCCACACCCATAGCTTCCAGTAACTCCTCACTGGACGCTGATTGGTCCGTGATCTGACTTGCCGGATGCAAATGCATTACTTGAAGCCTGACAAGATGGATTTTTGTGTGATATGTGATCCTGTGATTTTTGTGCTATCTGGTGATATCGTGAGAATCCAGCTGCCGTGCAAGGTAACCTGAAAACAGCTGGGCAGCGTTGGTGGGGACATAAAATATGAGTCCAGTTAGAGTAACAGATAAATGCCGGAGGCCTCTGCGTTGGCACCCCCGCTGCGTCACCAGGCTGGCTCCATGGGCGGGGCTACCTTGTGATTGAAAGGTCGCTACCATGGCGTTGTCCAGTCTGGGAGTTGTCCGTGTTTTCGTCTTACAACTTTAACCCTTTCACAGTGTGTTTTCAGTTCATGAAAGTTAATTCTAACCTTTTTGATCGACTAAAAATGTCTTACTCAGCGTTCAGTTGTACTTAGCTCCACCCTCTCGTGTCACTTCTGGTTGCAAAAAAAAAAGATGGCAACGGCCAAAATGCCGAAACTCGAGGCTTCAAAACGGTAATCCACAAACCAATGGGTGACGTCACGGTGACCAATTCTTATATACAGTCTATGCATTCAAATGAATGAGAAGGCTGTGTTAACTGCTCTGCTGCAGTTGACTGGATCCTGATAAACTCCAAGTAGAACCTATTATGTTTTTCTATTAACATGGAAAATAAACCGCACTAGTTCAAGGAGACGATATGACCTTCTATCAGTTTGTACTGTGGTATTTGGTTTCATCTCCAGTAATACGTATCCTTATTACTTGACCCTTGACAGCTTATTTCAGTGTCCGCTTTACTGTGACTTTGACTTTGAACACAGTCCTCTAAAATGTTTAAAAGTTCTCTCAGGCCCAGGTCGAAGAAATTATTTAATCCATTTGGCTGCCGAGCTGAAAATGTTAAGGAAACCGCAGTCTGGTGTGGACCTTTTGGTGCCCTGGTCCATTTGTCACCCATTAATGTTCTCATGGAGTTATGTAGAGGAACTCTGTGTTCTGTCTTCGACACCCAAAGAAAGTCTGCTTCTACCTGCTCAGTTTCTCTGTCTTGTAATCCTTTTTGACCTCTGCCCTCCACCAGGCCGACTGTCTAATCTAACTGTCTAATCCCTCCCACCAACAGCACAAACCATCCTCCACTCCCTTAGTCCAAAAAAACAGCTTCATCTTCAGTACTTCCAGCTCAGAAGGTTTTGTGGGAATGTGGAGGTGGGTAGGGGGCACGGGGAGGGCATCGTGCTGATGTCTTACTAATGCTGAGGCTAATTAATCACTCACCAAGATTCCCGAACACTCCCACAAACCATGCTGTGTCCACCCCGACTTGTTGATTCATTTATCACTCTATCTCTGAGTTACTGAGCTGCTGCTGCTGCTGTGGTCTATTAAACACTCCGACTCCAAGTAGCTGCCAGTTCAAGAATTCATTTACGTCATTACAGACACGCCACAAGGTTATAGCTAAGTGATCATCAATGGGCCAAATGGGCTTTTAATGACAGTTAAGTTGCTTATGAAGAATGCCATAAAGAGGATGTACTGTTTGAGTAATTAAATATGAATATTCAGGTGACTGCAGAGGGACCAGAGTGAGTTCTTCGAAACACAGTAATTCCCCCCCGTTCATCCAGTGTTGTTCACTCAGTGGGACAAAATCAAACAAATATCCTCCTCCTAATGTTTTAGTTTCGACTATTCCTCACATGACGTGCCAGGAGACACTCCCTCATAGTCTTTAATCTCTTCAGGGAAATGGCTCATAGAAATTCCTCCAAACAGCTGAATGGATTTTATTTTTATCACCATATTGCTTCTTTTCTTTTAAGAAAAGAGTCCCACTGCAGTGTGTCTGGCCAACCTTTTTGATTTGTGACTCCGCAATGTGAAGTCATCTTGTGAACCCTCATCACATGTTGCATGCCTATCAGTTCAATTAAAAAGTGGCTTTTCAATTCTCAGATTGTTTGATTTGAATCAGCTCCGAAGAGGTGAAACTATACAGTATTTCATAACAAAACAAGCAACCTTTTTGTTTTTATTATTCATTATCTCAGTAATCATCTGACTCCCAGGTTGGGCATATTTTCTACCACATTCAATAGAACCAATAGGAATCATTTGAGCATATTTGGCAGTAGGAATGTCACGAGAACTGATTTGGGTTGATGGCAAAATTTTGAAAACGTGGTGGTACCCGCCAAGGCTCAAGACTAACGGCGTACTGTCGTCCCGGGGACGATAGTAAATGTGTTTGGGATGCAGTAAACTCACTCTCTACAGTATGCGTCAATGGGACGCACCCTATTTTTCCCCCGATAATGCTACATTGCGAACAACAAAACTGTGTTGAAATCGGAAGAACGAGAGCTTGTCAACGTTAGCAGTAAGCAGCCGGTAAGCAGCACAGTCCTGCGTGGAGCTAAGAACGTTAACAGGAGGTGCCATTGATTTACATTATGATGCGTTCTGAAAATGGGACGTTACTCGTTTTTCTACAGTACAACAGTTACTATAGGTACCGGACCGCTTGAGACTAATGGCGTCCCGGCATCCAAGGGACAATAGAAAATGTATTTGGGATGCAGTAAACTCACTATTATGATGCATTCGGGCTCTATTCAGTGAAAATGAGTATTGGGCGAAGGTAAATTCTAATGTTACCATGATAGATATTTTTCAAATTTAATCTTGTAAAATGTAGTTTTTGGCGAGAAACTTGAATAAATCCAGTTGTTTGAAAGAGATGTTTTCACAGCAATATAAAATAGATAATAGAGAGGGAATTACGACCCAAACCAGCATGCAAACAGCAATAAAGGAGTGGATGTTGAAGTACATGGGATTTATTGTTTTACCTATGTTTTTTACCGTGGTATCAAATCGGTTGAGAATTGAGGAATTTCACTGGTATTGGTATCAACTACTAAATTTCTGGTATCCTTATTTGAAAGGTGAAAGGACAGATGTTGCAGTCATGCTAAAGCTGCTAAGCAAATACATGATAGCCTTGGATGACTTTCTGACCATTGTTAGCTGGAGTTTGTAGGCGAGGGGTTAAATAGTTCAGCTGTTTCTAGTTCAGCAGCCTTGCGTACAGACTCCCCTGCAGGGGGAGTGAGAGCGGTGGAGGGGAGGGGTTCATATTATGAGAGGGGGGTTGGGGGGGCTGCAGTTGACTAATTGTTGGTGCACGACTCTCGCTCGCTCCATCTCCGTCATTCTGCGTCAACTTGCCTCAGAGTGCTTCTCTCCTCAGTCGTCTGGAATGCACACTTTGTCATGCACGCATGCACAAATGAGCGCTGCAGAAGGACTCGCACACACTCACACACATGTACCCACACCTCCTTTACCTCCCGGGGGAGTCAAACCCAAATCATTAAGTTTATCCGCTCCCTCTCAGTGTTTGCTTTTCCTACATTTATGTCATCAGGCGCGATTTCCCCTCTGAGTCCCCTGCAGTCTTCCACGGTTAAGTGCTGCTATTGACTCCAGCTCTGGTTAGCTGTAATGGGAGACTGCATGCTGGGAAGTTGAGGAATCCTCTGCGTGTCCTGTGGTCCTGCACGGCTCACTAAAAAGAAATGGTGAGAACTTTTGTAACGGTTAGGGAGGTTGATTCTCTCGCAGGCATCCACTGTAAAAAAAAAATGGATGAGTTTTATTCCCTGGGTTTGCAATGTGCTGGTCTTGCAGTTTTGTATTTCTATGAATATTTGACAATATATTGGGTTGTAGCAACAGTGGTTTCTCTTAATATAAATAGTACTGTATGCCTACTGTATGTCCTCTGAGGTTTTGCTTTAATTGGCTGAAGGCTTTTTATTAATCGCATGATTGTCCATAGTTAATCACGATGAATCGCAAATTAATCGCACATTTTTGTATCTGTTCAAATGTACCTTAAAGGGAGATTTGTCAAGTATTTAACACTCTTATCAACATGGGAGTGGGCAAATATGCTTGCTTTATGCAAATGTGTGTATATTTATTACTGGAAATCAATTAACAACACAAAACAATGACAAATATTGTCCAGAAACCCTCACAGGTACTGCATTTAGCATAAAAAATATGCTCAAATCATAACATGGCAAACTGCAGCCCAACAGGCAACAACAGCTGTCAGTGTGTCAGTGTGCTGACTTGACTATGACTTGCCCCAAACTGCATGTGATTATCATAAAGTGGGCATGTCTGTAAAGGGGAGACTCGTGGGTACCCATAGAACACATTTTCATTCACATATCTTGAGGTCAGAGGTCAAGGGACCCCTTTGAAAAATGTCCATGACAGTTTTTCCTCGCCACAATTTAGCATTGTAAGTTTGGAGCATTATTTAGCCTCCTTCGCGACAAGCTAGTATGACGTTAGTAACAATGGATTCATTAGGTTTTCTAGTTTCATATGGTACCAGCATATGTCAGAGCTGTTTGCTGAATATCAGGAGCTAATCTGATATCCTCCAACCACACCAGTCCCTTTGAAACCAACCTGGATACTTTAATTTGCTAATACAATTAGCTAATGAAGATGTGCAGTTTATTTTTTATTTATTTTATTTTGGGTCAACAGTAAATCAGCAATGAAACCTTGTGTGCTAGTTTATGTAAATGATTGTGTCCTGGGGAATAGGAGAGCAATCTGATTGATTTGAGCGCTGCTGTCGAGGTTCAGTCTCTATTGTTGACCAGAAACCATTATAATGCAATCTCTCTACTTATTCAAACTAAGCTTTTCTTTTAGCAACGCCAAGTTGTTTTTTAAACTCATGCTATAAAAATAGGACAGGACACTAGCCTAATTATGTCATTAGTTTAACATATCATTGCAGGGATGCAATTAGAATAAGCCAGTATAAGTTTCAGAGTAAAAGGAAGAGAGACAACTCAAAATAACAACCCCCTTTAATTAACCAGCAAGGCTAACATGTGTTTCCTCTGACAACAAGTGATTAGCTTTAAGTCCAGTTTCATTTCAATGAAAATTGGTGGAAATTTGGCCACGGGCCGCGGGCTAGCCTTTGGTTTGGTTCCGGGTTTGTGAGATGGGGCATTTCTGCTCTTCCTTGAATGATAAAATCTGGTACATGTATCATGTGACTGCTTATCACAATGTGCATTTTGATGCAGATTAGAAACATTTTCTGCCCATACAATAACACGTTTAGGGGATTTCCTTCCTTGGTGGAGTTTAGCACCTAATGATTATTTTCATTATCGATTAATCTGCCATAATCATCTGCTATATGTAGAATATTTTCACCGCTATACCTATAGCAGTACATTGCTTAGCTTCGGTGCCGGTAGTGTAACCCTGTCTGCTTCTCCAAACAGGGAGCGTGCTGACCGCCATCTAATACACTGACTATAAGACAAGTGTATATATACTGTACATGTAGCAGCGAAACCTACGTCGGGTCACGTGGGAAAAAGTGTTTAGAAGGACTTTGGAAAATAGCATTTGGACGCTGAAATATACATACTGATCAAAATGTTAATGTTTTGATCTGAATACGTAAGGAACACCACTGCGAAGCTATACAGAATGATATAAAAACCTTTAAAAAAATCATATAATGGACACGCCCATGGTTTGTTTAAGTAGCTTATTAGCGAGTTTGTGAGTTTTTTAAATGAATTGTCTCATTGGGATTTTTTACGAACAGTACTGATAAACCTCCAAACACTGTATATATTTGAATTCAGTGTATTGATATTTATAGTCTTGAAAAATACATTTTTATTGCCACAGATTATCTTCAACAAATGCCTACAAATCCAATAATCAAATTGAGTAGCGGGGTGTATTACAAATACATTAGTCACTAATTGAACCTTTGATGAGGGTTGATTACAATAATTCAAACAACAACAAACATCAGAAAATACACCCTACATCATGGGAAAATTAGTTAAGATTATAAAGATGAATGCAAAACAATTTCTCCACCTCCATGAAAAAGCTATTGAATGAATAGCCGTCACACCTGATATCATATTGGTGTGTCTTTAGGCTTATTTATTAAAACTTTACTCATGGACTTCCCTATATTGGCCCTGCTTTCTCCTAACTACAGCCATACATACTATATATTATGCTGAGGGCTGATGAACCAAGCTGGTGTAGATCTCCCATTCTTTCTGACAGCCTCACTGTGCTCTCTGCTTCACCTCCCATCACTCACACAGCCCATCTCCTCCTCCGCAAGTCCTTTAGTGGATTTAGGGGTTAGCCACACCTTGCTGCATTCAGCCCTTTCAATGAGCTGTCACTGATTGAAGCTCATTTGCATATAAATGGACAACTAATTCTCTCCTTCTTAATTTGTACTTGATTGAAAGATTTCAACACAAAGGAAAACAGCTTTTGCAAAGTTTTAAGCAGGACTCCACTTTTGACCCTCAAATTAAAGTTTTTTTTCTCAATATAAACTTTTTTTTTTTTTAAAAGTGCTTGTTCTTGCGTCTGCGTCTCCATCTGATAGAGCAAATAATGTGATTGCAGTAATGGAGGGAGTGCAGGCAGGCCAGCCCAGTTTGCCATGCTATCTCTCTGTGTGTTTTCCTGGGTATTTCTGTCTTCCTCTCTCTTCCAGAGTGCATGGCAAAGATCTCATTTGGGGACAGATGGATCTCCCTTTTTCTCTCTCTAGACAGTTTCCACTCTGGTCCTCTTATCTCTCATCCGTCCATTAAAGACAGCATGAAGGGGCAAGGGCTAAATGGAGGCTGGTGAAGGAGAAGAACCACAAACTCTCCTCTCCTCTCCTCTCCTCTCCTCTCCTCCCACTACCCCCCTCCCCTTTTCCTGACATCCTCCCCTCCTCTCTGACTCATATCCTCCCTGCATTCCTTCTCCTCTTTCCTCCTCTTGTTCCTCACCCAGTATCCTCTGGGTCCAAACTATTTTTGTTTCATTTCTTGTAAACAGTGTTGGTACTTTCCCTGCATGTTATTACAGTAGCTGCTTATCACCATTTTTGCCATATGGTCATTTGACTAAATTCCAAATATTTTAATCATGCTTTTTGGACTCAAATATATAATTGTGAGGCATGTCTGCATGCAAATATCAGCTATTTATGGGTATTAACACGTGATACAGCACCACAGCACTATTTGTTTTGCACTTACATCCCAAGCACTTCATATTAGTGAACTTTCCTCACTTTAAATATTTCTTTGCGGTCCTAATACTTATTATGACATCGCTACAGTTAAGCTGCACTACTTTTATAAATAACACAGAATAGTAGCATGTAAGCCTATTTTAAAGTAGCTGCCCGTCACTGCTCCTGGATTGCACCGGCTATTCTTAAATCCCCAACTAAGTTTGTGTGTAAAGTCCTTTTCTAAGTTTTTAGTAACTACTAGCTGGTTTCAAACTTGTGATTTTATTAAATCAGAGTGCAACATGATCACGACCTGGTTCTTAAGGCCATCATAAAATGGGAGACACGCCGTTTCAAAGATTAGATTAAATAATTTATTTAACAAGAGTAACAAAGTTATGCATATATGAGAACATTAAAAGGCATGGGGTGCGTTCATCTGTGGTGTCAGTAGTGTGGGGTGTGCATGGGGGGTGAGAATGGTGTGTGAATGTTGTAAAATGCATAAAATAAACAAAAGGGAGGAGGAACTAATGCCGCCACACAACCAAATGGGTTCCTGCAGGGAGAGAGAGAGACTAGGGCTCCGGTCGAACCTGGAATTATCTAAGTAGCGGCCATGATAAGAGCTAGTCAAATTGTCTAAATGCTAAGGAAAGGTGCTTCAATGCTTCCTTTCATATTTCCTTTAACATAGGATGCACAGGACCATCCTGGAAAAGAGACAATGCCGTACCACAATTTCCTTGCGGCAGCACCACGGCAGGCCCACGTCAAATAACATCCGCCGTTGCATAATTACGTAGCCTAGTGTAAGTGCAGTTGGATTTTCTGAGCCCCTCAGTTGTCTTTTCCGAAGTCCTTATGAATTCTCCTTTACATATTTTGTTGACCTAATGAGCTTTTTCATCGAGGTCAAGGAAAGGTGGGTATGAAAAACCGTAGGATAGATTTGTTTTACTATTCGACCACAGCCTAGATTTTATAGGCTGGGAACACCAGGCCCAGGTGTTACCAGAAGACACTGATGACTTCCATGTCAACCAAACAGTGAGGTGAATTATAAGCACACTGCTGCAGAGGTAACATCAGGGGTCGCCACACCATTGAGGCACGATAACTCCTGCAAATGCAGGCGATTGACCATCGCCTGCCGAAGCAATATTCGCCTGAAAGTTCACCAACTCCATGCGAATACGAAGATGCGAATTTGCTACGCTACTGCAAGCAAATGTTTTCTCGCCCCTTCGCTTAATGGAAGTGAACGAGAGGCGAATGTTAATATCGCACATGTGTGACCGTGCCTTTAAAACTTAAGGAATGTTGAGGAAAGTGATGAGTAAACTAAATATCTTTGAGTTGTGGACAAAACAAGACATTTGAGGACGTCATCATGTCATGGGCTTTAGGAAACGCTGATCGACATATTTCACCATTTTTTGACATTTTATAAACCAAACAACTAATCGATTAATTGAGAAAATAATCAACAGATTAATCGACAATGAAAATTTGTAAGTTGCAGCACCTAGATATATCTGTAAAACTGAGTTTCTCCACAATGAATCACACAGAAGCACCACTTTAAATCTTATGTTTACCATTAGTTTCTGGGAAATAAGTCATAATCAGCATGAAAAAAACATAAAAATGACTAATATGAGTCAACTAAGACCAAAACAACCAATTAGTCAACTAACTGACTAAGAGGGGGGCAACCATAACATCTAATCTCTACATAAAAACCCTTGTAATTTAGTGATGAGTAAATCTCCACTTTGTAAACACTTAAGTTATAATGAACAGCTGGTAACCGGTTCCTGATGTTCTCCAGATCTCTGCTACATCACTGTGTTTTACAGTGAGTGAGTGAGAGAGAGGTGGAGGGAGAGAAACCGTGGGATGACAGAGTAGCATAAAAAGCTGACCGTTCACTCTTCCCCGTCCTGTCAGCTAGCAGCTGGAGCTGACACCGGTACTAACAACAGAGCCTCTCTCTCTCTCTCTCTCTCCCTCGTACACACACTTTACACACAGCTACAATCCCACAACAGCTCATTACCACATTTTTAGCTGCATCAGCAAAACTGAAAAACTGAGGCAGAAACTGAATACGTGTATGTGTGTGTTTGCGAGAGCAAGAGAGAAAAGGGTGGTGTTTTTCCTGTGGTCTGATAGTTGTAGCTCCCTGTGAGTGGCTGAATACCTGACTAAGGTTGGACTTTAGTTTGTTTTATTGGACATTTCTGTAACTTGATCTTGTTGTCTGTGGGAATCCCTTCACTTAGGTAGATTTTAATGCAGCGTTTTGACTGACTAGCTCAGTGAGAGAGGAGAAGACTCGTGTCTGACAGCGAGTGGCGAATAACTGACTTCTCTGAGTTTCTGGTTGTCTCTCATCTCTCCTTCATCTCCCTCTCTGTCTGTTTGATGAATCCTCTAGATTAGCTCGTCAGTGTCAACTCTCTCCTTACGTCTCATCCTCTTTCTCGCTCTTCCCTCTCATTTTGTCTCTCTCATTACAAGCCAGCATCATTATCTGGGCTTTACCTGCACCCACGGTTGCTGCTGGAGGATTTAGTTTTCCTGCTGCTGCTGCTGCTGCTGCGGCGGGAGATGGCTTTCCCCTCCAAAACAATGATTAATGAGGCACAATTTCTGAGTAGGCAGAAATGGCAAAGAACGCCCCAGTTTTGAAGAATATTAATTGCATCAACAAGCATTCACTCCCAAATACTCATTACCTCCCCTCATCAACGCGGCTCTTACCTTTACCTGTCAAATATTTCTCCCTCCTCCTCCTCCTCCTCCTCCTCCTCCTCAGGGCTTTTTATTCACTCTTTGTCAGTGATGTGATGTGTAAGAGTGGTGGACTTTTGTTGACAGATTGACAAAAGAAACGAAATAAAACAACACGTTTTATACCCCCACTTTTATGGACTTTGTAACATCTGTCCTTTTGCATAGTCTGCAGTTAATTTTAATCCTCTCTGACGTTTTAAAACCAAGCCACGTCCATGTCCTACGGATGATGCAAACCTTTTGTTTGTTGCCGCCTCTGTAGACTTTTCCCAAGTGTCACTCCACCTTAACTCACCCCTGAGCTGTGGAGGGTGCTTTTTGTTATAAATAAACTAGTAAACAGTAGGACAGACTTGCCAGTCTTTACTGTCACCGTGGATACTTATAGAAGCTTTGCTCACCCAGCTGTTGAAATTACATCATGCGCTGTTTACTGTAAATATTTAAAGCTGCAATAATCAATATTTTTTATATGAACAATAGGACAAATGACTGTGTAATGTGAATGTGATTGTTCGTGACAAACCCGAAGAGAATCATCACTTAAATTTGAAGTTCCCTTCAGCTTTATGAGGATTTTGAGCGTCTTTAAGCTCATTGTTTTGGTTTTACGTGGCATCACTTAACTGTTTCGGTTCAGTCTCACAGCTCTCATCAGCGTTGTTTCTGGCGGCAGCAGGCAGGCAGCCACTGTACGCTACTTGCCCAGCAACAAATAACAGATATACAAAGTTAGTGACTAGGTGGTGAATATAGTGGAACATTTAGCAGCTAACTAGTCAGATATTTCCCTCAGGAGTCGGTGGAGACCAGAAACAGAGCTAAAAGGGGAGTGAACATTGCTACTGCACTCATCAAGTGGCCAAAACACGACTCCAAATAAATGCTGGATATGTAAATACGCAACTGTTCACTAATGTGTTTGCCATAAGTTTACAATTTATAAATGTTGTTTACAGCTTGTTTCACTGGCCCAAAAAAAAAAAAAAAATCAGGTTAAACATCCCGAAAAACAATGAACATGTGCTATTAAGTAGATTTGTTAAATTGGTGTGTGTGGATGTATGTAAATAAGTAAAATGATCAATTTACAGGCACACAGTGATGCAATATGATTTTTATTAATATTCATTCAAAGCTCACCAGAAAAATGTAAAACAAGTTTATGTGCATAACCAAAATAAGGTTTGCAAAATAGCCAGACAGAATTTAAATATGTTTGACATTTTCTTTCTTTCTCTGGCACGTGCACTTTTGTTTAGAGGTAACAGAGTTTAATAGGTCAGTGCGGGTGCACATTTGCTCTCCACGTGTTTTCCACTGGATAGGATGAGGGTGTAGCGGTGGGAATGGCTCCATTTCTTCACATACCTTTTCTTAGCATGCATATGTTTGTTTCAACATAAAATTACTTTATTATATATATATACACATATATATATATATGTGTATATATATATATATATGTATGTATATGTATATGTATATGTATATGTATGTATATGTATATGTATATATATATGTATGTATATGTATGTATATGTATATGTATGTATATGTATATGTATATGTATATATATGTATATGTATATGTATATGTATATGTATATATATGT
>CAKAKR010042431.1:0-10199 GCA_916700685.1 Adelosebastes latens | reverse complement strand
CTCACAGGTACTGCATTTAGCATAAAACAATATGCTCCAATCATAACATGGCAAACTGCAGCCCAACAGACAACAACAGCTGTCAGTGTGTCAGTGTGCTGACTTGACTATAACTTGACAGTTTTTCCTCGCCAAAATTTAGCGTAAGTTTGGAGCGTTATTTAACCTCCTTCATGACAAGCTAGTATGACATGGTTGGTACCGATGGATTCTTTAGGTTTTCTAGTTTCATATGATACCAGTATCTTCTCTCTAGCTTTAAAACTGAGCCCGCTATAATCTCCGAAATATCATTTGTGTAAAGAAATTGGTGCCGTTAACAGACCTAAATATTACATATTATATCATTAGATTATTATTATTACGTAGGTGTAGCAGTGTGTGTACAGTTTACTTGTTGGTGAATAAATGCTACGAAACTACAACTCCTCCGCTCAAGCGAGCCGGAGATCGGAGACACTTTCCTGTATCCTGCAACTCCGGCTCCGCCTCTTAAGGTGGGCTGTTAAGGTGGACCAGCTTTTCTCGAGCCGCTCAGCTTTTTAAGTAATTATTAATATTTCTTTTTACCGTTTTAACCGATAGCGTCAATCGGATAAAATGCTTAATGTCGGTAAAACGGTTAATTACTAACATCCCTATATTACACTACAATTGTTTAGCTTATTAAGTAGCATTACTTCCCTCTGAAATGTAGTGGAGTAGAAGTATAAAGAGGCATGTAATGGAAATACACAAGGACATCACAACTGTACTTAAGTACAGTACTTGTAGTCCGTCCACCACTGCCCTCGTGTGTGTGTGTTTATTTGGGTTAAAGTGACATTCAGGTTGCAGAAGAGCTGAAAACCAGAGGGGGGAAAAGGTGCTTGGAGACAGACGGAGAGTATCTGCAGAGAGTGAGGAGGATGATGATGATGGAGGGGGGGAGGAAGACGAGAAAGAGAAGGAGGAGGAAGAGAGAGAGAGGTGCACGAGAGGAGCCCATGTTTGTAGGAAGCAGAGAAACAGGGACAGCGGCGGGGAGGGATCCTCCGTTAGCAGGAGGAAGCATGATCCCGCTGTGAGGCCGGGCTGCTGCTGGGGCTATATTTAGCTTCTGTTGCCATGTGCCGGGAATGTGCATGGCAGAGGGAGGCACACACACTATCACAGGCCCACACACACACACACAATAGGTTTCACTACTGGTCATGCACTCCTGCACATGGGACTGTGTGTGTGTGTGCAGTTTCAGGGATGTGATTCAAGTTTTTCTCGTGATTCAGCGTGCATACTGACACATGATTTCTATCCGTCTTAGGCAAATCTGGAGGAAGGTTGTTGTGAAGATTGTCGTGCTGTCTATAAATTATAAAACGGATTGATTCAACCTTTTTAAAACAGGTTGATAAAGACGGCGTGCATCCTCAAAGACGGGAGAATGAAAGACGTTCGTGTTTCCCCTTCAGCTCGTGACCTCATCAGCTCCCGTTTTCGCCTCTTTAAAGTTAAATGCACATCGCTCCATAATCTGCTTTACGCACCCGCGGTGTAACTCAGCATCGCTCAGCATCGCTCAGCATCGCTCATTGGTGGTGTAGTCGAGTCAAGAATCAGCCCGAGGTGTCGCCATGCAAACCCGAGCGGGCTGTGCCAATGAGGAGAGGTCGACCGCCTCTCTGCCGCCTCTGATTGGGGGACTTTCTTTAAGTCGGTTTTTGTGAAGTGTTAGAGCAGATTGACATTTAATTTGGGGAGTGCTGTGAAATTCAGATTACAGGCCGTTGTGCATGTTTCTCTGGTGAATGTTCTGTGTCACCAGCAGAGGACATCGTCGTCCTAAATTATATTATAACTGGTCGCAGGAGGAAGTGGAGCCAGTTATGTGCAGCTGTAAAGGACTGACCAGGTAAAAAAGATAGAGGAAATATAACGCTTGGGCGATTAAAAAGAGGTCAACGAAACAGATCTGAATGCCTTTCTCAATATATGTCGTGTGGCTCGCTTCATATCTTCAGATAAGTTTGGTATATATATATATTTTTTACCCAAATCAAGAAGTTTGACTTTTTAATCTCGTAATTTTGACTTTTTATTTCATAATTTTGACTTTTTATTTAATCATTTTGACTTTTTGTCTCATAATTTTGACTTTTTATTTCATAATTTTGACTTTTTATTAAATCATTTTGACTTTTTGTCTCATAATTTTGACTTTTTATTTCATAATTTTGACTTTTTATTAAATCATTTTGACTTTTGTCTCATAATTTTTACTTTTTGTCTCATAATTTTGACTATTCATCTAAATTTTTTACTTTTTATCTCATAATTTTGACTATTCATCTAAATTTTTTACTTTTTATCTCATAATTTTGACTATTCATCTAAATTTTTTACTTTTTATCTCATAATTTTGACTTTATTTAATCATTTTGACTTTTTATCTCATAATTTTGAACTTTTATCTCGTAATTTTGACTTTTTATCTTATAATTTTGACTATTCATCTCAATTTTTTTACTTTTTATCTCATAATTTTGACTATTTATCTCAATTTTTTTACTTTTTATCTCATAATTTTTGACTTTTTATCTTATTATTTTTACTTTTTATCTCATATTTTTTTTACTTTTTATCTTATAATTTTGACTTTTTATCTTAACATTTTGATTTTTTATCTTAACATTTTGACTTTATCTGATAACTTTGACTTTGTATCTCATAATTTTGAGTTTTATTTCATTATTTATATTTTTATCTCATAATTCTGACTTAATCTCATATTAATTAATAATACATTTTATTTATATAGCACTTTTCTGTAAACTCAAAGACACTTTACACAGATAAAATAATCATAAAACAAGGACATCATAAAAATATAAAACAATAATCATACATTAAAAGCAGTTCTAAAAAGGTGAGTTCTGTATATTTAAAACAAATATTTACTTTTTATCTGAAAATTCTGACTTTATATCATAATTTTGTTTTAATTTTCCAAATTGTAACATCTCATTATTTTTATTTATTTTATTATTTATTATTATTCTTTTTAATCTCATAATTTTGACTCTTTATCTCATAATCTTTACTTTTTATCTCATAATTTTTACTTTTGATTTTTTATCCCATAATTTTTGTCTTCATCTCGTATTTTTTTACTTTTTATCTGAAAATTCTGACTTTATTTCATAATTTTTTTATTTTCTAAATTGTATTTCATCTGATAATTTGGACTTTCTATCTCATAATTTTGAGTTTTATATCATAATTTTGACTTTTTATCTCATAACTTTGAGTTTCTATCTTTGTATTCTGACATTTTATTGCCTTATCTTATGCATTTGACTTTCTATCTCATAATTCTTACCCTTTATCTCATCATTTTGACTTTCTATCTCATAATTCTTATTGAATGTTTATCTCATAATGGAAATTAAAGGCAGTTGACATACTTAAGACAGAAATTGAACCCCATACCAGATGTATGGGGTTTACACAGATGTTTAAGGCATTTCAACTATCTGAATGCTTTAGAGATTTTAATGTAATTTTGAACACGATTTGACGACTGGAAGGAGAAAAAGGGGGAAAAACTGGGACACCGAATTACTCCTTCATGTTTATTGTATGATTTGCAAAAAGTGGTGTCATTCATATCCTTCAGGGAAACTCTGGGTTTAAAACTAGAGTTCATAAACACACCTACAATACAACTACAGAAAACAAATACACAGAATATTCAAAGTAATTTAACACATTAAAAAAAGAAGAAGTAAGAAATACATTGAACTTAATAAACAATAATAAAGGAAAATAATCAGTAGCTTTGAGGAATATCCTGTTACAGCTTTCTCTACCAAAGTAGATCAATTTAAATTGTACAAATCATTTTGTCAGTGAGTAAAAATAATATAAAGTAAAAACTGTTTTTAGTGAATTATTAGCTATATATATCTACCTCATTACAGTTTGTTATCAAAGACGATACCTCCATCTAGTGGTAAAGGTACAAATCCTCAGCATAATTCTGGATACATTCAAACTGCAAAACGTTTTAGTTTATGTTGAAGTACTTGAGACGGTCATCGTTATCCACTGTACACATCTCAACAGCCTGGCATTCGCCCTCACAGGTGCTGATGAACCATCCGGGATACTTGACGGACTCAAAAGAGTTCACAGAGGCTCCCGTGGTTGTCTTGTAGAAGAGGAACCGGTCCATGTTTCCATCGTTGCTGATCTGTTTTAAATTCTGCGCATTGCATTCCTGCTGCAAGACACATAAAGAGAAAACATCTCATATTAATTATTTGATTTATGGAAGCACAGTTCTAACCGTATACAGAAAAAACATCGATGACATGATTAAAACAAGCTCGTGTTAGGTCAAATCTTTAATTTACTAAGTCAAGTTTGAGACGAGATAAAACTCAGAATTATGAGATAAAAAGTCAAATTTATGAGAAAGTATAAATTAAGAGATAAAGTCAGAATTAAGAGATTAAAAGTCAAATTTTATGACTTAATAAGTCAAAATTAAGTGATAAAAAGTAAAATTTAAGAGATAAAAAGTCAAAATTATGAGATAAATGTTCAAAATTAAGAGATTTAAAGTAAATTTATGAGATTTAAAGTAAATTTATGAGATAAAAAGTCAAATTTATGAGAAAAAGTATAAATTATGAGATAAAGTCAGAATTATGAAATAAAGTCAAAATTCAAATTATGAGATAAAAAGTCAAAACTTAGTGATTAAAAAGTGAAGTTTATGAGGTAAGAAGTCAAATTTATGAGATTAAAAAGTCCAAAGTATGAGACAAAAAGTAAAAATTATTAGATAAAAAGTAAAAATTAAGAAATAAAAAGTAAAAATTAAGTGATTAAAAAGTTAAATTCATGAGATAAAAAGTACAAATTAAGAGATAAAGTCAAAGTAAAGAGAGTAAAAGAAATGGAGATAAAAGTAAAATTAAGTGATTCAAAAGTCCAAGTTATGAGACAAAAGTCAAAATTATGAGATAAAAAGTATGATTTATGAGAGGAGTCATTATTTTGAGATAAAAGGTCAACATTATGAGATAAAGGTCAGAATTATGAAATTAAATACTCAAAATTATGATAAAAGGTACAAATTTTGAGATTAAAAAGTATACATTATGAATAAAAAGTATAAATTATAAGATTAAAAAAAAGTCAGAATTATGATTAAAAAGTCAAAATTAAGGTTTCGGGTTAAGGTTATAGGCAAGTAGCTGTTATAGTAAAAATTAGTGTAAGTCTCCAGGACATGAATGTAAGTCTATGTAATGTCTCCAAAAGTCACCTAAGTAAACATGTGTGTGTGTGTGTGTGTGTATGTGGTTTGTACAGCTACCTTTGTGAGGACCAAGTTGCGTCTTAGACCGTCAGAGTGAGGACATTTTTGTAAAGTGAGGATTGTGTGTTTGTATTGCTCACCTCCAGCTTCAACACAGCTTTGCCATCTTCCATACAGCAGGAAATGTGCAGGTTGGTGTTGGTGATGGACAGGAGGACAGATTGACCAGATGAGACGGAGGAAGTCATGTACTTCGCCAGTTTAAATGTCACTAATGTGGAAAAAAACACAGAATTTTATTTAAAGACATCACAGTGTTGTATTGGAGGATATTTGTTTTGGTCCCCACTGTGGAAGAAGTACTCAAGTCCTTTTCTTAAGTAAAAGTAGAAATACTCTATTACAAGTAAAAGTCCTGAAATCTAAATTTCACTCAAGTAAAAGTACAGAAGTATTATCAGCAAAATGTACTTAAAGTATGTCAAATAAATGTAGTGCAGTAAAAAGTACAAGTAGAGTAGTGGTATAAAGTTGCATAACAATGGAAATACTCAAGTAAAGTACAAGTAAATGTACTTTCATCACCTTTGCGATCACAGTTTCCTCCACTCAGAGTGATGGCCTGCAGTTTTAAGTCTCCCGATGCGACAACGTCTTTCTTTGAGGTGTCACACAGAGTGCACCGATCCTCGCTGTTCACACGCAGGAATATTTTTTTCACTCCTGCGGACGAGCTCTCGGTCGCCGCGACGATGGTTTCTGTGGAGAGATGGAGGCAGCTTTAAGAAAAGGAGAAACGGAGCATGCTATAGAGAGCTGAGGTCATAAAAAACATACAGTATATTGATAGGAAGTGAAAGTCAATTGTTCGTTCCATTGCAACATCAGCGCCCAGCAGCAGAGCTACGCTTCCGCAATTTTGGACTGAAAGCGACTACCGGACGCCAGTAAAACGTCCGCTTTCAAAGAGCCGTACAAAATTAAAACTAAATTATTTCTATTTTATTGTCATATTTATGGTCTCTCCTGAAATGGCTTGTGTTTTTATCTTATAATTTTGACTTTTTATCTCACAATTTGGATTTTTATCCCATAATTTTGACTTAATTTCACTTTTTTTTTTTTAACTTTTTATCTGAAAATTCTGACTCTTTCATAATTTTGACTTTTATCATGTTTCAATATCTAAATTGTAACTTATCTGATCATTTTGACATTTATCTTATAATTTAGACTTTTTATCTTATAATTTTGTTTTTTTTCTCAATTTTGATTTAATTTCATATTTTTTTTAGTTTTTATCTGAAAATTCTGACCTTTTATTTTATAATTTTTATTTTTATTTTATTTTCTAAATTGTAACTTATCTGATAATTTTGACATAAAAAAACAAACCAATATGCTCCAATCATGACTCGTGGGTACCCATAGAACCCATTTACATTCACATATCTGGAGGTCAGAGGTCAAGGGACCCCTTTGAAAGTGGCAGTTTTTCCTCGCCAAAATGTAGCTCAAGTTTGGAGCGTTTGAATCTAGCATGACATGGTTGGTACCGATGGATTCTTTAGGTTTTCTGTCTTCTTATGATACCAGTATCTTCACTCTAGCTTTAAAACTGAGCCGCTACAACCTAAAAACCACAAGTTGCTTTAATGCGGTAAAGAAATTTGTGCCGTTAAAACAAATTTGCGTTAACGCGTTATTATGGCGTTCACTTTGACAGCCCTAATTATTGGAATTGTTAAAAATGTCAATGGGATTTTGAATGAGGTTTTCTGGTCGCGTTGTTACCCACCGGTCACCAGGCTTTCCATGATGGTGCTGCAGAGCTCTTCATCTCTGAGCTCCCTGCCACAGCGAGTCAGGGTCTTTTTCATCTTGTTCACCGCCAGCAGCAGATAAGCGCAAGACTGCAGGGTGGTGAGGTCGTGGGAAACCACCAGGTTCAGTCCCTCGTTGAGTCTGAAGAAAGCCTCATCCTGAACATCCTGCACACACACACACAGAAGAGAAACCATCACGCCGTGTCCTTCGTGCAGGTGCTTCCTCTCATCTGAGTCATACAGTTTGTGTTGATGCTTAAATAAATAAAATACAATTTGGATACGTAATACATTCTGGGCCTCTCACATGCATACGCACTTTTCTTATATATTATATACTGTATATTATCAACCTCACATTTATATTTAGACTCTTGCATGATGTATAATCCCTCTAATCACATGCATATACCAGCAGTTAATTGATCCTAATAACAAGTATTGTGTGTGCATCCAAAGCCTGTCAGTTTAAGGAGTCAGTTAAATATGAACCCGCACCTTCTGTATTTGGATCAAGTAGCTCCACGCATCAGTTTTTTCAATGTGCCAGATACATATTTAATCAATATTTTAGTAAATACAATACTCAACCTTGATTAAATACATATATTGTATTCATACATACAAATATTATCATCTCACATACATATATTCTTTATAATATCTAATATCTAAAAAGAGTTTTCTATGAGGGGAGCATTTTTAAACGTCAATATCGCAGGCGATCATGTTCATTTAATTGTAGGAAGCTAAAATCGTGATTAATATTCGATTAATTGTGCATCCCTACATACTGTACATGTGAGAGGAAGTTAGTTATGGCTTGCAGGGCCTCTAATAAATAAATAATATATCATCTTACCGTCATGTTCAAGCAGCGGGACTCACATATCGTCTCATCTGAGTCAGATGAGCTGAAATACAAAACAGATAAATATTAATAGATTCGTTTATTTAATCGACAGATCTGTAAGTAAGAGTTTCTCCACTTAAAGTACCACTTTAAATCTGGTGTTTATCAGAAATGTGCTCATAAATTTCTTGAAAATAAGTCATTCAGCATGAAAAAGGAATAGAAAATAACCCTACAAATAAATAAATGTTCTTAATTAGCAGTTGCAAGGCTTCTATCCCTTATATTAGAATACTTAATGACATATACCTGTAATTAATCAGTTTTACCAAGCCCAATTCTCAGTGGTGGAAGAAGTATTCAGATCCTTTACTTCAGTAAAAGTATTAATACCACACTGTACATGTCCTGCATTCAAAACTTACAGAAAGTAAGTAATTATCAGCAAAATATAGTTAGATTACTTAAAGTAAAAGTATTCATTGTGCAGTAAATATAGTTAGAGTAAAAATATTTATTTTGCAGTAAAAATATACTTAAAGTAAAAGTATTCATTGTGCAGTAAATATAGTTAGAGTAAAAATATTAATTTTGCAGTAAAAATATACTTAAAGTAAAAGTATTCATTGTGCAGTAAATATAGTTAGAGTAAAAATATTAATTTTGCAGTAAAAATATACTTAAAGTAAAAGTATTCATTGTGCATTAAATATAGTTAGAGTAAAAATATTTATTTTGCAGTAAAATAGGGAAAAGTATTAATTGTGCAGTAAAATAGACTTAAAGTAAAAATATTAATTGTGCAGTAAAATATACTTAGAGTAAAAGTACTCACTGTGCAGTAAAATATACTTTGAGTAAAAGTATTCGTTGTGCAGTAAAATACACTTAAAGTACGTAAAGTAAGAGTATAGAGTGAGAACCACGAAAAACAGCTTTTTCTCAACACTTAAAGGAAAACTTCATCCTTAAAGTAGCAGAAAATCTGAATACTCACATAAAGTACAAGTACCTAAAATTAGTGCTTAAGTAAATGCACTTAGTTACATTCCACCACTGCTAATTTCCACAGTTGTTTCCATCATGTTTTGTTCGGCAACATGCCCGAGGTTAGTGAGAAGTGAAACACGCTGCCAGACCGACCTGAGCTCTTCCCTTTTTAGTGGAACTCCTGCTTCACTTTCGCTGACGTTAACACTAAAAGTACACATTTTTCACTTGTAATCTTGAAGGAAATAATGTAAGTTTAAGCACAAACAACTTACCTGTCTAAAGCATCGGACAGATTGAAGTCGCACATCGTCTTGATGTATTAAATAATGATTAAATATGAAAAGTGACTGATATCACTGGAGCTTCTAGTTGATAGCCTCGTCCCACCTGCAGACTGACTGATGCTCCGTCTGAGCGTCTCTCGTCTTTGTAACCTCTCAGCTTCCTGGTTTAGGTTGTGGTTTCACACGTTAACCCTCTGAGACCAACGATCCCAATCGACTTTACTCTCTGTCATAGGCTGTGGCAGGTTTTACAGCTAGAGTGAAGCTACAGATATCATATAAAAAGAAAACCTAAGGAATCCATTGGTACCAACCATGCCGTGCTAACTTGTCGTGGCGGAGGTTAACTAACGCTCCGAAGTTGGGTAAAATCCCCTTTACAGACATGCCCACTTTATGATAATCACATGCAGTTTTTTGAATGCAGTGTTGTTTTCTCCTATACTAAAATGGTTTGTTTGAATATTTCTGCATCCTGGGGTCCCTAAACAGTCTTGAATTACATAAATTGGGTATCACTGTAAAGCCGAGACTCTTGTGGATCCAACGAGCCCAACTGTATTCATGTGTGATGATGTTAGTCCCCATAGGAGACATTTCATTGTTGTGAGACCATTTTTTTTTAACTTGACCTCACTGTATAAAATGACCTGTAGTGACCTCTAGGATAATCACAGCCTCATGAAACTTTACAGCCACAAACTAGAGACCTAGAGCATTCAGAGGATGCATGGATCAAACTAGAGACCTAGAGCATTCAGAGGATGGATGGATCAAACTAGAGACCTAGAGCATTCAGAGGATGGATGGATCAAACTAGAGACCTAGAGCATTCAGAGGATGGATGGATCAAACTAGAGACCTAGAGCATTCAGAGGATGGATGAATCAGACTAGAGACCTAGAGCATTCAGAGGATGGATGGATCAAACTAGA
>CAKAKR010042430.1:0-22333 GCA_916700685.1 Adelosebastes latens | reverse complement strand
AAAACAAACCTGGTTTTGTCTGCTTTTGTTTTACACACTCCATGTTTGTCTTTCAGTCCATACAATCCAATACTCAGTTTGACAACCAGGACAACACGACCGAGTAAAGTATTTAAACATTAATTTTGATGTATTTTTTGTTTCTTTTTTTATTCGTAAACCTCGAAGGAGCTACAAAGTATCATCACATTTATTTGATGGCTTATAAGACTCCATCTCAATTGTCCTCATATAATGCCAAACTATGCCTATTTAAAATCTCTGTACATTAACACAGATACTACAAATGATCTATTGAACTCCACGTGGTGTAGTCCAACCAGTCCACTCCTCACAGACACTCTCACTCTCCTCTGCAATCAAGAATTTCTTACATCTAACATTTTACATTAAGCTGACACTCTTACTGTGAGAAACAAAGTAGCAACATTTTTTGTAGGAATAAAGATCCAGTTAGCTCATCTCTATTGCTGACTAATATAACACCGGTCAGTAACAGTTTACATTTGTTGCGTCAGGTAGGTCTTTCCTGGGGAAAACCCAAACAGGAAATGACACATTTAATGTTTTTTTTTTGCACAGCAGCAACATGCAGTTTTATTCTGTTATGGTCTAAACAGAAAAAAAGAGCTAGCATCACAGGTTACATTTTAGGTGAATTTTTATGAACTCAGAACATGCGGTTAAAGGCGCAGTGTGTAGGATTTGGCAGCATCTAGTGGTCTGGTTGCAGATTGCAACCAACTCAAACTTCTCCCGTGTGCCCAGCATGTAGGAGAAGGAGGCCGACGCAAAAACGTGAAAATGTGAATTCCCGTGAAGAAGACCTGCTCCATGTAGATATGAAGGGCTCATTCTAAGGTAACGAAAACACAATGCTTCTTATTTTCAGGTGATTATACAGTAATGAAAACATGTTATTCCATTTGTGACAATAGATTCCCTTAAATTATACACACTGTTCCTTTAACGTATTCTGTATTGGCAAGTCACGTTCATACTTCAGCATCATTTGCAAAAATTGACACGCGCCGTTAAAAGTTTATATTTTCCTCAACTGGCTCAGCTGGATGTGAGCAAGTATCCCTGCAAGCAACGAGGCAGTCGCACTGGAAAAGATCCAGGTCCATTTGTCTTCACTCTTGGCTCTCTTTCAGGTGCTTATTGCAGTTTTCCTTCACGCTCTTGATGTCTGTGCATCTGATGAAATGGGGGCACTCATCCAAGTAGCAGCTTTCAAGCACAAAGATGAGAGAGGGAGGACTCATCTCAGTGTCTCTGTGATGTTTTTGAACCTGCTTTCATCGCCCACCGACCGACCGACTGGTCAGCAGCTACAGAGTGACACATTCATCTTGTGTTTGTGTTCTTCCTGCTGTGGTTTTGGTTAACATGAGATGATTGGCTTTTAAAAGGATACAAAGCGTCAAACTGAAACAAACCTCACCACATCATCAGCGGCAGCCGAGTAACTCGGAGAAAGAGAAAGCGATGGAAATTTAATTTCCTCGCAATTAGAACCTCTCCCTCATAATGAAATCTGAAAGGGGATTCTTCGGGCGTTGTTCATCATTTTCTTTGAAACGGCAGGCTTTTGACACAGGAAATTCAATTCATCAGGCGCTGGGTAGACTTCATTTTGAATCAACGGGAAGTGAGAACAGCCCTGCCAAAGGCTTTTTAATTCACTGGGAGGTTGCGGCTGACACACTCAGAAAAAAAAAAAAAAAAACTGATGGAAAAGCTCCAAATGTTAACCACTTGTACATGGGCTTGTACATATGATAAAAGTCTTTGCTGCTAATGTTCTCTGGTATCTCATGAAAAACAACGGGGAGCTACAGTGAAAGCCTCGTTTGTCATTTGATGAACTCAATAATCTAAAGCCTTTTGTGAGTCAAGATCAAATAAGACCGTACAGAAGTCTGTGTCTGTGCGGTTTGTGTTACAATCCATATATATTGTATAACACGGTTGATTTGACATGTTTTGACATGTCTCTTCTTGGCACCTCTTCTTGGGTAAACTATTGCCAACAGACCCCAGGCCAAAAAGTATTTGCAAACTGTGCAACTGTTTTTTTTTTTACATAATTTACATATACAGTACCAGATGGGTGATGTTTGCTACAAATAGCTATACAAAAAGTAAAATAAATGGTCAAATTGGGACGATAACGATAAAACTCTCACTATGAGAGCTTCTATAAAGACAGGACAGGACAGGACACAAGTGAGAACCTCTGGTGCTGAGAAATGAAGCCAACACAGAAGTGCCAAAAACTGCAGTTCTTTGATTGGCCGCTATCTGCTAGCGGTCTGCTCTGCATCACCTGCAGCCCAGTCGCCAGGAATAAATGTTGGCATTGGACATTTTCTGCAAACCAGGGATATGTTGAATTTTGATGTTTTTGCATCCAGCAGAGCAAGTGACGTAGTTTAAAGAGCAAAAAGAGACACACCTGGAGGGTGGGAGGGGAGATGGATGGGTCCAACAAACACAAGGCTTTCATCCAGGATACCACTGTTCATGTCCCGTGCGTCACGTTACAATCAGCTGTTCGTTAGTGTCCCGTGTTCACAACGTTCAGTGTCATTTTCACTGTACAAACATGATAGTTTTACACCCAACCATGTAGTTCTTTCCTAAACCTAAGTGGTTTTGCTGTGTTGTTACGTTAGGTTGTTATGTTAGGTTGTTACGTTACGTTGTTACGTTACAATATTATGTTACATTATTATGTTACGTTATGTTTTTTTTTTTTCTTACTTTAACCAAGTAATTTTGTTGCCTAAACCTAACCAATCGTTTCACAATGTTAACTTCGTGGCATTGTACGTTTCTGCAAGCGTGATACGAGGCTGATATGAAACATCTTTATGAAAAGTATTTTTGGTTCGGAAACGTCACCATTCAACGTATCCGTGGTTTGCAGAAACATCAAATACCAAATAGCCACACAAAAAGTTGAATAAATCCGGAGAGCTGTCCTTAGAATCAAAACAAACTAAAATAAAGAATAATTTGTGAGCCAAAATCTGCCTGCCAGCACTTTATGTGGGAGCTTAAGAGAAGAGAAGTGAGTCTAGCCAAAGTTAGCAATCAATCCCTGCAAATAAATCACGTGACCGGAGGAGAGCAGACAGATAAACTGCAAATCAGCGATCAGGTTCACTCCACTTGAAACACAGCAAAGTTACTGGGTTTCACCAACAGGTGCATTTGACTCAGGTTTCCAAAGCGTTTCCTTTTTATTTTGAACAACACCTGCTCTTACTCTTACAAACTTTTATTTTTTTTTTCCAGATCAAGTGATCCTGTTTCCAGCAGCAACCCAGAGCAACACTAAAAGCCACCCAACCCAAGAGCAACCGGGAAACATTAACCGGCCGCTCCGCTACCCACTAATGGATCGGACCCATTTCATCAGCAATCTGACATTTAATGAATATATATTTTATCTTCCCGTGCCAGTTATCGGAATGTCCTCCCCGTTCCGAGAAATGGTCGCCCTGGGACTCTTTTGAACGGACCTTTTTTCCTTCGACTGGCACCTGTACGCCAATCACACTCAGTGCAACCGGCCCACAATCCTCCCTTGTTTTTTTCCTCTTCCCTCTCTGTCTTCAATATGGTACGTGGATTAATAATTCATGGCCAGTT
Organism: Adelosebastes latens; assembly: GCA_916700685.1. NCBI lineage: Eukaryota > Metazoa > Chordata > Actinopteri > Perciformes > Sebastidae > Adelosebastes > Adelosebastes latens. Next base: position 18,670 of record CAKAKR010042430.1, on the reverse strand, counting down.
ATTAGGGCCAGTTCAATAGGAGATCTGCTGATGGAGGGTCGGTGCTCGGCGAGCGTGCCCGGAGGGATGCTGCGTGTTGTTGTGTCAGCCCCCATCTGCCAGAATGCAATAAGGCAAACAATGGAGGCCTTGATTTCCACCAGCAGGCCCATAATCTTTAAATGGCTATTAGCTGAAGAGTGCAACCAGTCAATAACCGACAAAATCCTTTTAAAAGCTTCTCTCTCTCTCTCTCTCTCTCTCTCTCTCTCTCTCTCTCTCTCTCTCTGCCTCTCTGTCTCTCACTCTTTCTCTTTTCCTCTTAATCTCTCTCTTTCGTTCTGTCTCTTTCTTCTCTCTTGTTTCTGGTCAAATTGGGACACAGTTGCAATGATAAAACTCTTATCATGGCAGTTTTTAATGCCACCAGTGGATGGAGGTGACGTGATCAACGGTGGTGGCCAAAATGAAGACAACTGACGTCAACATCCATTTTCTGATCATCTCAGGAATCATTACACTCCATCAAACCCTGTGTTGACCTCACACGGCTTGTATTTGTTGCCTTAAACATGGTATTTTGACCTTTAAGTTAGAAAATATGAATATCTCTCGTTAGTATTTTTACCTTGAAGTTATTTCCCCCATATTTTGTTTTCAATGCAAGAACAGAAATGCAGAAGGGAATCTCTCCTTCCTGTTTCACTTGTCAAAACGGTGTCTTGAAATAAGGCAGTTGTCTCCCGGTGACACCGTATGGATGATATACTTATGCTTTTGCTATCAATCACATGAGATGCAGCTTGAAAGAGATTGAATTACTGTTTACAAGGATGAGATTAAATTGTTTTTAATATACAATGTTATGAAAGCAATAACCTTTTTGATGGCCGCAATCATATCCTAATAAAACTGATATTCATTAGTGTCAGGGAATATTCCCTGCTTCCAATCTCCTCCAACTAATACGCTACCTGAATCACCGCGGCTGCTACACAAACAAATCCTGTTGTCCTTCATGGCTGACAAGGTAAACAACACACGCTCTGGTCCAATGACAGATCACTTACTGTACACGCTTCAACAGAGAGAAGGTCTTATTGGAACGACAAAAATGATCATATGATATATGCACATCAATGATAGGGTTGTTGACCAAATACTTAATGAATACTTCCTGTCCATTTCACCCCACATCCACAGGGCTTCATGACACCACCATCACCCCATTCTCTCTTACATTGTCAGTTGCTCATTGATGGAGGGTAGTGCTGCATTTCAGCTACTTTGTTCTCAAGCCAAAATACACACATGTCCATTTGATGTTACAATTAAAATGTTTTCCAGTTTGATACATCCCCTCCTTGCTCAATGTTTGTGGATCTCTGCTTTGGGAGGTGGGAGGGAAGCAGCAGAGCTTGTATAGGAAGGAATACACTCCTACTGGTCTCCAATAGGAGTCAACAAAGATTACTTCAATTCTAATGTGACGCCCAAAACCTTGAGTATGAAGCACTCACTCCCTGTAGTGTCAGTTTTAGTGTACTCCAACAGTACACTGCACTCCTTGTTTTATTGTGGAAATCAAAACATTCTTGCAACTTCTTAAACTGCGGCATAATCCACCTCCTCACCCTCGAACCATATACTCAATATGTTCTAATGTTCATAGATAATGTGGCTAAATAAACTAACTAATCCTCCATGTTTTGAAGTTAAGGAGTAGAAAGATGGACAACGGATGTGTTGAAAACACTCAGTATGTTCCACAGACTCATAAGTTTGAGAAAATATTGCTAAATCAACCCGTTCTCACTCCCCACTCGTCAAATACTGCAGCTTGGTCAGAGCCCCTCTGCATCTGATACCGATGCACAGAGGCACCCTTTAGTGTCTGTATGAGACGCACCGGGCCTTCGACTAACTCTAATGTAAACTCACCTGCGTCATTATTAGACTGTCAGAGCAACTCTATGACTGAGAAGTCTGGCATGAAGCCAAAATGGCTTGACTGCCGAGTGATAAAGTACCCAGATCTTCCGGTGATCTTCCGCATCCATTGGGCCCATAGAGCAGGCGCAGTTGCGTTTCCTTTAACTCCGCCTCCCAGCCCTCTGTCTGGGGCTCATTCACATGAGCAGAGGAAGGAAAATAACTCTGGATTTGGCTTATAGTGAATTTTACATCTTATGTTATGGACTTAATGATTTAAATAAGGGCTATTTAAGGGCTATTCATACCGGGAAATTGCATTACCTAAAAAAAAAAAAAAAAAAGATCCGCTGAGTAACAGACGTCTCTTTCCCAATGTTAGTATGGGAAAAAGTATTTTTGGGCCCAATGGCATCATGTGACGGACATGGAAGTTGGAATTCCACCGTTTGGCCACTATGAAAATTTGCTTCAAAGCCCGGCGCTTTTCCTGGGGACTTGCCTAACTCCCATAATCCAAAAATGGGCAAAGAGGTGGATTGTCGGCCTGGCAGCAGAGCAGACAGCTAGCAGGTAGCGACCTGAGACAACACCCACCTGCCACTCAAAGGGGCCACGCCCTCAATTATGCCTAATTTTAAGCCTTAATATAATTTAAAAGGGTGAGTTATATAAAAATTCACCCCTGTATAGTTGTCATGAACGGGAAATTTAGCCATAGAGACCAAAACCGTTTTTTTTTTGTACCAGGCTGCAAACATGTTTATTTCTGCTGTAAAGTTGGGCATTTTAACATGGGGGTCTATGGAGATTGACTCACTTTTGGAGCCAGCCTCAAGTGGCCATTTGAGGAATTGGTCCAAAAATTACACTAGAGGGGTACCTAGAGTGTCACAGTTCGACACCAAGAGGCACGGACCAAGCGTTGGTATTTGACGAGTTTGGAGGGAGAATGTTTTGTCTAAATACACAGCTTCTGTCACATGCTCCTTGTGAATGATAATTCTTACAACATGAAACAGTGCATTTATAAATCATATGTTGTCCAATGCTGCATAAAAATGAACTGGTGCAGAAAACGAACAAATAAAAAATGCTAGCTGACAGTCTCATAAGTCACAACGAGATGATGCATTATAAATGTTTCAGAGCAATTCAAAATGTTCTATAGTTGCATTGTGCATTACCATGTTTTTCATAATCACAGACTCTCTGATGTTACAGTACAGCGCCAACGCTCCTCCATGTTTCTCAGTCCGTCAACTAAGACTCATGGAAGGAGTCGGTGAGTCAGAAACATCACCTCAAACAGATTGGCACGTAGGTTATCACATTGTCACGCATCAGCACTGGTGTTTTGACAAGCCAGCGTGACCTCTGTGTTGCACAATCACATGATCACAACTGGTCAGGTCAAAGGTCAACGCTAATGGACGGTGCAGGGAGGGAAGCAGCTTTATGTCAGGGAGTGAGTGGGTCTTTATGTGTGTGTGTGTGTTTGTGCTGCAGCTTTAAGGCTATACGCTCATAAAGACTGTGGGAGTTTCCTGTTATGTGGCAGTTATTTTGATATACAGCATCATATAAGAAAAGCCACTGTGGACTTTTAAAAGTGGTATTTTGTATTGTGAAAGTAGTTTGATATGACTTTTAGGATCCTAACTCAGGTACGTAAAATAATGGACAACATTCTGTTTAGAGCATAAATTACATTTTTGACACGTTTCAGTGTTTGGATCTGTTTCTATTTTACTAAAGAAATAAAAATATGATGAATATGAAAAGCAGGTTTTGTGTAAATACTATTGAATACTTTTGTTTTCTGCCTTTAATTATATTTTAGTGACATCTTGTTTGGGAATCATGGTGGCAACACAAAACAAAAACGGCAAGACTTTCTATGTGTTGCATTATAAACATACTTATAATGCTTTATAATCTGCTTATAACACTGTATAATTATAGTTTTAAGCACTCATAAATATCCATAATGCTTTATAACAATAATCATAACACATTGTAAAGCATTTTATAATAACTTATAAGATCAAGTATCATAATACTTCAGAATTGATGATCACTCACTGACATTTTGTTGTTGTTGTTGCAAGGATCAAAGTGTATTATAATGCCCATTGTTGAATTAAATTATAACATTTTTATAATAGATTATAATCACCGTTATAATGCATTATAATACGATTGTAAGTCATTCTAAGTGGTCATTGTGTGCTTTATGTAAAGTGAAAAAATATTAAATGTTGTAACATTATTAGGGCTGTCAAAGTTAGCGCGATAACGCGTTAACGCAAATTAGTTTTAACACCACTAATTTCTTTAACGCATTAACGCAACTTGCGATTTTTAGGTTGTAACAGTTTTAAAGCTAGAGTGAAGATGATACTGATAGCATCTGAAACTAGAAATCGTATGGAACCCATTGGTACCAACCATGTCATACTAGCATGTTGCGAAGGAGGTTAAATAACGCTCCAAACTTGCGCTAAATTTTGGCAAGGAAAAACTGTTATGGCCATTTTCAAAGGGGTCCCTTGACCTCTGACCTCAAGAAATGTAAATGGGTTCTATGGGTACCCACGAGTCTCCCCTTTACAGACATGCTCACTTTATGATAATCACATGCAGTTTTGGACAAGACATAGTCAACAGCCCTAAAAAATATGTTTTACTTAATAAAAAAACACTCGCTTTTGTGTAATTTGTGTTTCCACACATTTCATATTCCATGTGAATTCATCACATGTCCACATGTGCCTTGATATCACTGAAGTCAAATAAAAATGAGATGTAAAACAGATATATCATCTTTAAATGAAAAATGCTGACAGTTGGTTTGTTTTGGTGCCCTGTGTATAGGGAGACTATCAAAATAAAAGTTCCCATTCTTTGGTTTTGGTCCAAGGCCAACGCGCCCACACAGGAAACACATCATAGTGAACGCTCAGTCTACTATAGGAAACGCCTCAATATGTGCCCCAACCTCCTCCATCTTTTTTGTGTCTCGCTACCTTGTTCTCTCACTCTCTCCTTCCCTCTCCCATTAGTCTTCCCTTTCCCTCCCTCTTTCTGTCTTTATCTTTTCCATTGCTGCCTCTCCTTCACCACCTCTGTTTGGTCTTTTTTTTGCATTCACCCTCCATCTTGCCCCCCCTTCCCCTCCTCTCCTCTGCATCACGCAGTATCCACCCGACAGAGAATCATCCATCTTCATTGGGGAGACACATGTGCTGTTTTGACAGTAAGGGCTCTGACGGAGCGAGAGGAAGGAAAGCAGCAACCCCATGACAGCAAAGACACATTATCGGTGGGAAAACACATCCAACCATCAATTACTGAAGCCCATCCAACTCCAGCAACACTTTGGGTATTAGCTATTGTCGCTGGCGTCTGGCTCAATGATCCGGCATCACTGGAGAGGTGTTAAATCAATCTACTGAGTTAATACTCTATTAGTCAACGATGTGGGTGTGATATGAAAAGTGCAGGTCCTAAATGGTTTGTAATTTGAGATTTTTGATTAAAATTTTCCGATTGTGGCTTCTTTGGTGCTCCCCAGACTTTGGTGCTTCCCAAAATTTTATTTGCACTTTGATGCCTGGTTTCTTTTGTTTTGATGAAAACTCTTGTTGGGGATCTTTTCTTTCCCCGTTCAACCACTGAAGCTATTGTCGCTAATGCTAGCTAACCTGTTTTCCTTCTTATTCCAAATAAAGTTGCACAGCAGTTCGTGAAAATAGTCGCGAAATTTAGTTTATTGATTCGTGTACATAGACATGAATTTCCCTTTTTTTCGTGATGGTCAGCAAGAAATCAATTGGGAGGACGTTGGGGTGGATGGGTGGGTCAAAAACCACCAGACTATCACCCGTAACTTATTTTAAGCCAAACCACGATCTTTTCCTAAACCGAACTAAGTAGTTTTTGCCACGCAACTTCTGTACTTAAGTTACACCACTTCCTGTGTTATTTTAACCCAAACAGCAATCTCTTCCTAAACCTAACTAAGTAGTTTTGTTGCCTAAGCCTAACCATGTCCATCTTTTTCCTAAGCCTAACTAAGCAGTTTTAGTTTGAAAAGACTGGAGCGGAAATTGAGACGTGCATCACGTGTTGCTGGACATTCGTAGGAAAAAATATGTTGTTGAAAGTCGTGCTGAGCTATGTACACAAATCAAATATATTAAATTTCACGACTATTTCAAAAACTGCCGTGAGACTGTGTTGAAATAAATTGATGTGTCTGCCCCTGGAAATGTAAAATGCAAAGATATTCCTTATCTTTGTGTATCATTTTGTAAAAAAACAAATGGAAAAGCAGAGTTTGAATCTCTGTTGTTTTATGTCATTCAACAGTCGAGATGAAAATCATAATTTATCCATTTGAAATATGAATTATTACGTCGCCATCTGACCATTCATCATGTTAACGTCCTCTTACAAATGACAGTTTGATTGATACGGGACAATCAATCTGATATGGGAGACATAACTGATGTGGAGCTGGATTCGTTTGTAATTGCTGTCAGAGGTGATCTTAGTCAGTGTCCTGCCATTTGGAATGGTATTACTTTGACCTAAAGATGACAGTTCAATTAAATACACTGTCTTCAGGCTGAGAGGATGTGACAGTCACGTCCATGACAGTTGCCATAAGGGCATTAATGACATCGCTGCCAGTCAAACTGTCACTGGCCTCTCCTCTGTTGCCTTTTGGTGTCATTGAATTAAGTTAGGAAAAAGCTTTGAAGGAGAGTCAATGAATCAATATATCTAAAGTCACAATTCTGATTCTGGGAAGCAAAAGAAATGGTGGCCTTGTTACAGGTTAGAATTTAAGACACATTTTTTATTCTTTTGACACAAGACATACAACAATGACATGCACAAAATATTCAGTTTTTTGCCCTCATTCCAAAAAAGACAATATTCCTACTAAGCTGTTTACATGGCAAATGAAAATGAATATTCCACTAATGTTCCCGTTTACATGCAGCCGTAGATACTCCAATTAACGTAACCGGTGGCGGACTTGTTAGACCGTGCAAACACAGCCTCCCTCTTTCATTCCTTCAACCACCATGTTGAAAAGGTTGGTGTTGAGATATTTGCGCATATACTAATATCTGTTGATATCCAAGTTCATTGGATTATGAACAATTTCATAATGTTTAAAAGTAGATGCATTTGTCTTTTGAACTGTTGGCTAGTTGGCAAGAGGCCGCAAACTGCTGTAAAATTGCCAATTGATACGCACTTTATGAATGCACTGTATGCATGTCCAAAGAATGCTCCTAAAATCCGAATAATATCGGCACATCCCACATGTCTTAATTGGAAAATTCTCCATTTGGAAAAAGGCCTAATTCAGAATATCCAAACAGAATATGCCGTTTACATGACCCATTTCAAATTAAGCATATAGTCGATGACTATGGGGTTTAAGAGCTGACCTTCAGATTTAAAGGATTATACCAAAATCTTTACAGGTTTGGGCTCGTTTATAACAAATCATGCATATTTTACACCACAACTCGCCATTTAGCAATCCATGCCATGTTTTAGAAATCTGCACGTGTTCCAAGCACCCATTGGTTTCCATTCATTTCTCTTTGATATGAAACTATTAAAGCTTGTTTGATTTGTGTCATCCATCACAGTGAGCATCAAGTCACCCTTCATTTCAGTCAAAGTTACATTATCAGTTTGAGGTAATGCAGTGCAGATGTTTCGAATCAAATCATTCTGCTCTCTACCACACGATGATAATGCAACAATAACAAAATTAATGGAAACTTCATGTTCACTGTGATGGATTATGCAACTCAAGCACGTTTGAAAAGTCAACTGATAAGCTTTTTGATATGCTGTAGCGCAATGAATGAAAGTCAATGGCTGGCAAAATAATCAATGGTAATCTCTTCAATGAAGAAATCTGAGTTCTTGTTTGAGAAAATATTAAAGGGGACATATCATACCGGTGGATGGTTGGCTCAAAAAAACACCAGACTTTCGCCCAGGAGACCGCTGTTCATGTCCCGTGTGAAACCAGAAGTCAACAAATGTATTTGTCACGTTACTTACATATTTAAGTCACTCCACTTCCGGTGTTATTTTAACCCAAACCACGATCTTTTCCTAAACCTAACTAAGTAGTTTTTGTCACGGAACTTCAGAACTTAAGTTACGCCACTTCTGATGCAGCATACTCCCGGTGTGGCGTAACTTAACAACGATCGTTTCCTAAACCTAACCAAGTTGTTTCCGGTGAAGAAGGAAGTTTAATTTGAAAAGACTGGAGAGGAAGTTGAAGCTGGACATTTGTAGGAAAACACATGAAAAATTAAGAATAACTTTTCCTAACACATCATACGAACCTTAGTACCGAGAGAATACGTTGGTGCACGAGCACTGAAAAAGTATTTGATGATGTGTCCCCTTTAACAAATCGACACATTAAATTATGAACTTGAGCGAAAAGTTAGAAATGAAAGCTTCACCTGAAGGTTTACATCCTCTATAGGTGACCTGAACGCCTCTTCACTCAACATTTTCTCTGGTATCAGGTTGTAAATGCTGATGCACTTATGTGTTCTGATAATGAATCTACTCGATCTTCATCTTCGTGTAGCATCACATCATTACTACGTGTTTCACAAAATGCTTCCTTGCCATCTTGCCATCATGTGGATCACAGTAACAAGTCTTTGATTTACTACCAAAATGATCCTCAGTGATTTTATTTGTGCCTAATGTTTTTAAAGTTGTCACATAAATCAAGTGGAATCAAGAGGAGGAAGAGGCGATTCTCTCCTTCCTCCCCCCTGCATTAGCTCATCCTCCCCTCGCAGACTCTCCCCGCCTGGCGCTCACTTCCCGTCTGTAGGCGCTCATACCGGGACGCCGCTCGCTCAGCGCTTCCTCTTGACGACCCTCTGAGGTACATTTGATGTCAGCGTGAACAGCTTGTTTTCCTTTTCTCCCTCTGAATCCCTCTCTTGCTCCCTCTCCCTCTCATGCTTCTTATTTCTTCTTTAGTCTGAAGTGCCGTCGCATTATTGGACGCAGGTTTGAGAGGCCGCGGTACCAGATTGATGGCCGCTGGGGAGCGTGTCTGTGACATACAGGCTTGAGAAGAAGCATAGAGGAAGAGCTCCTCTCAGCCCCATCCATCATCCCTGAGCCCTAATCACCCAGTGATGGAGAACGTACAGGATGGAGGAGGAGAGAGTTCTGGATGACAGACGTGTGTGTGTGTGTGTGTGTGTGTGTTGCACAACAAAAGCAATTCTGTCGTGCAGCCACTTTCTTCTCGAGCCTTATTTATCCAGGGGAGGTTTTGTGGAGCAGAGATGATCTGTCTCTGCATCACCGTTCATACAGTTAAGCCCTCATCTCACAGGACTAATATCATCTAAACATCTGAAGTCTTCAGGTACGGCACCAAAGCAGGAGACACATCCTTGTATTTGTCCGTCAAAACCAGGCAGCAACCTCCGGGTCTGGAAAGTGAAGCCAATGCTGAAGTGCCTTAAACCTGCATTCTTTCTAACAGCCAGCAGGGGGCAACTCCTCTGGTTGCAAAAAGAAGTGCTATTGTATAGAAGTCTATGAGAAAATGACTTCTCACTTGATTTATTACCTCAGTAAACATTGTAAACATGAGTTTATGGTCTCAATCGCCCATAAAGCAGAGTATGCTTTAGGGCGTGGCTACCTTGTGATTGACAGGTCGCTACCACGGCGTTGTAAAGTAAAGTAAAGTACAGTTAGCTAGGATCTAAGAATGCATGCACAATATACACAATATAATATATAATAATTTTGATCCCAGAACTTGTCTTCTGATTGTGTGAAATTGTCTGATAATCTGACCTTATTAATGGTTAAAAAAACAAGCGACTGATTCATTGGAAAGATCTCAGCAGTTGATTGGCACCAGATTTATATGCCAGAAACATAGAGAATCAACTGAGCTTTTGTTAAACCACTCAACACCTTATCACAAAATAAGCATTTAACATGTCAGAGAAGAGAGCATATAAAGAAGCACATGTTCCACACAAAAAGAGTGACGATATAATTGCTTCTTCAAATTTTAATAATAGGTTTCAATTTCATAAAAGCAATTATATTGTCAAAGCTGGTGTCACATTTTTCAAATAGTGGATTAGCAAAGACAGATAGAAAAACACACACACACACACACACACACACACACACACGTTTCTAAAAGGAAGAACGCCTCATCAGCAATTAGGCGACAGAAAACTTTTCCTGCAGAACATCCATCAAATCCAAGTCTCTTCCCACGTCTCGCCTTTATTTTGTTATTTGTCACCAAAATGATTAATAGTCACTTAGCGTATTATTGCACAGCATGCTGCCGCGGCTCCTGCAATTACACAATACTTAGCTTCTCAGCTGTCAGCGATCCATGCGGGGAAGAGGATACCGCAGGTTCACGTGGCAGAGGAGCAGAAGCAGAGGTTAATACACTCACTGGCAGAGAGGATGTGTCACTTTCAGCACATCTGTTTTTATGACAGAGTGTCCATTTGAGTTCGCCCCTTGAATTTCCCTCGAAGCTTCAGAGAGTGTGTAAAATATTACCTCAAAATACTAAAATGCACACTCATAGAATTGCAGATTACTGGCAATGATAAATGACCCATAATAACAGCAAAACATAATTGTTATTGATGAAGCACACCAAATGTCAGCTGCCAGATAAAAAATGGCAAATCCTTTTGAAGCATTCATCAAAACGACTGACAGTCTTTCCTCTTTGTTTTGAATATTTAAATATATTGACTACAGTTGCAGATTTATGATGCACAATCTATTGACCAACTGATATTTTAATCTAATTTGAAGATCACGGATTTCAGTTTTATACGAACTGAAACAAAAAATTACAGTTTCCTCTTAATTGTTTTGCCTGTCTATAACAAAATACAGCCTTGGAGAAGAGTATTAGTGCTGCAATGTGAATAAGGGAAAAAAACCCACATGACCTCATTCAGTCCGGCCATTATCATTGAAGTAATGCATAAGCTGTTATTCCAGGTAGGACTGTGCCTCGTTTGTCAATGTCAGATGAAAGGTTTTGCAAGACAAAGACCCATTAAGAGCTCAGACTAAGTGTTTCTTCTTTCGGAATATTATATGATAGCCATTTGTTTTCACTGTCTCACGTAGTAAAGATGTGATTGACTCTCATCTCGGGAGGCAAAAGGTTTATTTCCGAGGCCGGACTGATCTGCCAGCATCGGTTGTTAATGTAATGACCCATGAAGGCATGCCAATCACCGAACCCCAATCACGCTGTATACTGGTATTATTAAATGGACTTTCATTCTGCAAAAGTCCACATTCTCGAAAGTTTCCCAAGACCAAAATTTAGGCTAATTATGGTAATATAACTACCAACAAAACATTTGTAGATCTTCACAAATTAAAGGAATTCCTAAACAGTAATATATTGAAACTCATTTAAAATCTCGAAAGAATAAATCGTTTTTATTTGAAATCCCAGCATATAAATCACTTTGAGGAAATCCTCTTTGTAATTGTAATTAAGTGCATTGTTGCACCCTCAGTTGAGACTATAAATGATTTATTAAAATAAAGTATTTTGTTTTATACATGTATTATGTAAGTGTTTGATAGGCGGGTTTTAAATTAAGATCCTTACAGTGACAAGTTGTTTGCTTTAACTTCACTATAAAGGAAATGTTGACTGCACAATGTGATGGTTATAGGTTAATGACATCATCAGTGTTTAGATTGGTTCCCTATAAGCCTTGTTTTAAGCCATTGGGTACAATCTCCCGGGAAAATGAAGGCTCCATTCATGGCACAAAGTCGTGGAAAAAAAAATGCAGTGTTTCCTGTTCAGCGTTGGCAACTCTTTTCCAATGAAAGTAGCTAGCACTAGCTCCAAAAGTCACTAGATGCCGTCATACACTCATTTGCATATCGGCAACATCTTGACACATTCATTTGCAAAAGCTTATTGGTTGTGTTGGTTGGAGTGAGGGAGAGACTGACTGCACACGGCGCAAGAGGAGAGGCAGAGAATGTTTACCATTCAGCCAAAGTAACTCACATTATTTCAATAAAGAAGGTCAATAATTGTAATTTTTCCATGAGAAACCGCAGTGTGATTCCATGCCGCAACAGCAGGGCACAGTAAAAAGAGTTGGTTACCCAAGGAGTTGGAGATGTGTAGCCTGTTGGCATGTCATGTGTACGCCATGTAGTCTTTACTGACTGCAATGCAAACGCATCCGCGTGAATAAAGTATGCTACGCTCAGAGCTAGTGATGTAGACTAAAATGTGAGAAAGATTATTTATGGTGGGCGGGAGAGGAGGTGGATAGGTCCAACAAACAGAGGACTTTCAATCAAGACGTCCAATGAAATCCTTTGTTCCAACTGATTGCCATCATTTTGCATAATAATTAACCATGAGCTAAAGTGTGTACTTTTAGGGACTTGGAACAATGAGCTTTTGTTTTCGTGGGCAACGGACTGTCGGACAAATGGCCTTTTTTCAGTCCAATTGGACATTTTTCGGACTATTGGTGTTTCGGAATAATGGGCCGTCCCCTACTCAACACCCAACACTTCTACTTCAACAACCAAATAAGGGACAAAATATGGCTTGAGATCGCCCAGCAGCTGGGATACGATGAAGGTGATGTAGCTGATATGCACTTGCTAACATTATATGTTGGTCACGAAACGGGGTTAGCCACAACAGCTAACGTTAGCATCACATTTGGGGTCTGATTAGTTTATGTATTGTGTAGTTAACGTTAGCCCCTTAGACATTCTTTGTCTGGATAGGTTTTTGTTGTGTGGAGTGGAAATGACACTAGGAGGAAATTCATTGGGCCTCATTGCGAAAATGGAACACGGAAACGCAAATAATTCACACTGGACCTTGTGTGCATAGTTGTCAAAAATCTGCATGCAAATTTTCCACATTCCCGCATTGCACTGCATGGTGAGAAACGTTTTTACTTGTGTGAAGGTAGACAATTTGAACCCTGTGCAGGAATGGCGGACTCCGCCACAAACAATGACAGCTAATACATAGAGAGGTAATTGCAGAATGTAAATACATTGAATGGTTAATGCTGAAAAAATGCAGACAATAAATAGTATCAAAAACAGGATTTAATAGCACAACAATCTGAAGGATTATAACCTAAATGTGACATACTGAATTTTGATTCGTAATGTCATTGTGACATCTACATTCATTTGCAGCAGTTTAAATGACATAATACAAAAAAATAAATAAAACTTTTAAATATTTTATCATCTCTTCATCTAAACGTCTGTGAGTCTTCGTAGTGAAATGGCAGAACGGTATGTCTGATTTTACAGATCTGTTTGTTTGATCTGGTCTTTGATAGACGGCTCCTGTCATTCTTTGTCTTTGTAATAACTTGTGTTTATATTCAACCTGTCAGCAGTCCTTCAACAACGTCAACTTGGGCCAACAAAATAGTACGTGTCCTACCTGAGAAAATGAAATGCTCACGTATTCGTATTGGCCTCCAGACCAGAGAGAGAACAACGTGGAAATCCCCTCTTTAAGATTTCATGTTCCTCATTCTTTCCGCCCTCTCTGCTGGCGTCGCCCATTAAAGCGCTCATGCTGTTCACTTTATCATTCTTATGACCCCCATCTTCAGCATCGGTACTGAGGCTTTCCTCCCCCTCTGTCTCTAATTCATCATCCTTTATAGAGACTAATAGGCTGGAGGTGACACCAGGGAGAGCCGACGATGACTCCTGGCTGCTCAGATCCACTCAGAGTGAAGGGTTTTCATTTGCCTCCAAGACACGGTGGTATTCATTTGTTGCAATGGCACCCAATTTTCTCCTGGCTTATAGCGCAAAACCCGGCGAATCTTTACGAGGCCTCTTAAACGGAGATGTACAGCCCGAGTTAAGGAGTGCTGTATGATGCCGTTTCCCTCCTGGCCGCCTCTTACTGATAATATTACTTTGTTTCATATTAAATGGCATGTATTTTATTGTGTAACTGCATGATGGAGTGTGCAACAATCAATTTGTAGCTTAATGCAAGCTTTAAAAGGCAGATTTGAGGCATCAGGTCTGATCGGTAAATTGAGTGCACACCAGAAAAAAATACAATATTGGTCTTTTGTTCAACAGCTTGAGTTTATGTAGTGTAAAGTTCTAAAGGTTGCTTAAGTGTAAACATGACATTTCAGTCTGATGAAACCTTTTAGGGGATGTGACTGCACACTATACAAAGTCAATGGAAAGACATGGAGACACGAGTGGAGGCTAACAGTTATGTATTTGCTGAGTGAGTTGATAATGTTTAATTTAAATGAAAAATTCACGCAGATCCCGAAGCTCCACTCCAATTTATAAATGTACTGAGACGAGGATAATAGACAGAAACTTGAGGAAATGTACAGAAAAAATGTAGTTCCTGTTAAGTTTTGTACTCAGTCAGAATCAAACAAACACACGCACACACTGGGTCGGTGCTAATCCTTAGCTAATATTTACAGCTAATCTGCAGTCAATAGCCTACATGGGCTGTTTAATGTGGTGAACAAAAATATGGACCAAAAAAACCCTCCAGCTGTCGAATTGCAAAATGCAAATATGATGGGGCAAATGTTTTGCATTCAGTCTTAACAGACTTTTTAAAGGACGATGTCGGAGTGGATTGACGGGTTTACATAGCATCTGACCTCAATACCTGAGACGGGGTTTGGTGTCCCGTCACCTACCAACAGTCGATGCTGGTTTCATTTAACCATTAAGACGATCTTGCTCTAACCTTAACCAACAAATTATAGCTTCTGAAACTTTGAAAAGACCCTTGTTGCACATTTATCTAACCAGGAGTGCAAAATCACCAAAAGGCTCATTTGACAACAAACAACAAGATGCAAGCTGCATGTGCGGCCAGCCTGGTCTCACCAAATGGCGCATGAATGACACTGTATTTTGTAAGTAATTTCGTGTGCAATAACAACACCTTTGTTTCTTTTGGCGTGTCATATGTACGGCATGTAGGCTGTAGCCTACTGACTGTAATGCAAAATGTATGTGCATAAATATGCTATGCTCAGAGTTAGTGACGTAGAATAAAAAGTGAGAGACTGCTTACGGTGGGCTGGAGGCGAGGTGGATGGGTCCAACAACACAGGACTCTCAACCAGGAGACCAGTGTTTGTGTCCCAAAGTGTTGTTGAGTCATTTTGAAGTTATGTTAGCGACATTTGTGATATGTTTTCTGTACTTATGTTAGGTTGTTTGCGTGCATATTTTACTGAGTTAATGTACTTATTTCAAGCCCAACCATGATGTTTTTCCTAAACCTAACTAATGGTTTTGTTGCCTAAACATAACAGCGACTGTTTATTTGTCGTGCTATTTATACCCCTTCCCATGAGATCAGGTTGGTGAGGGACTTGGACTATGTCTGACTTTACTTAAGTATGTCCACCTTCCCTAGCAAAGAGACATTATTTAGTTAAAAATCAGAATGTCCCAGTCACAACCGTGTCCCTGTCTCTCCCTTGTGTTTCCCTGTGTTCCCCACTCCTCATGTGTCTTCCGTGTCCCCAGTTTGCCTCTCTGTGTTTCCGTCTCCTGCCGTGTCCCGTTTGTCTGTGTGTTTGTCTGTGTGTGTTGTTCCTGTCCTGCCACACTCTCTCCTGGATCTCTGCACACCTGCTATCAATCGGCTCATCACCCCTCCCGGTCTGCTCACCTGCCTCTCATCAGTTCGTCAGACGTGCAGTGTTTCAACTCTGGCTCTTCACACATCCGTAGCCTGTCATTAACTGTTCTTTTACCCTGGGCCCCATTGGTTTCTTAAATAAACCTTCTTACCTTCAACTACCTCTTGTCAGTGTCCTGTGTTTGGATCCACCTAACTGCACCGTAACACAGCACCAGTTTTCTGCAGCAGTTAAGATGCCTCTGATAGACACGTTACAAAAACATCGAACACTAACATTCTCTTTGTTAAAAAGCTAATGGATGCAAAAATGGCTGTTAGTGGCTATAGCTTTAGGCTACGTTCACTTTGCAGGCAAAAGCGGCCTAAATTAGATTTTTTTTGTGCATATGTGATAGATCTCAGATCTGTTTTTTTCATAACAGTGTGAAAAGCACAAATCATATAAAATCTGATATTTTCAATTATTGATTTGGGCCACTTTCATAATGTGGTGCTAAATCAGATACAGGTGTTAATTTTTTTGTCTGAACAGTCCACACAGTCTGCGCTGTGAAGCCATTCACGTCACGATCCCACCGCTCCAATGCCGCATTCACACACACCTCCGTACAAAAGTAGTTGCCCTAAAAAAGCCACAATTAAAAATTGGCTCTCATTCTCCTCGTCCTCATTATCATCTACTCGCAAATTATTATTCTTCCCCTGCCCATCAACTTATAAATGAAACTGTTAACATTGACTTCAGTGGCCTCCATGTTTACTTCCGTACGGCAGCGTGCTGTGTCTTTGTTATTGTCTTTTGCACATGTGGGTCAGTTCAGACCAGGTCCAGGAATCTGATATTGGCCACATTTAAAAAATAATGTGAACAGCCAAACAAAAAAAAATCTGAATTGAGCACTAAGGCTTGCAGTGTGAAGCAGCCCTAGAAATGATTAATTTTGGTGCTTTTCTGACTCAGAACTGATCATTTTGCCACTGATACACCTTTAGCTCACTAGCTGGTGGAAGTTAGCAGGCAATTAGCCTGCAGGCTGTTAATTTAGTTTAACAATGTCAAACAAAACTTAAAGAGCCCTATTAGTCATATTTACTCAGTTGACTCTTCAAACTAAAAATCTGTCATCGTGCTTTGTAATACAAACCAAGACGGACAGTTTGTGTACTCGGGCTGATAATTATGTTGCCAGTAGCTACTTACTGTTAGTCTGTTTGTTCAGTGAACTGAGCTTGTGAGCAGACCTGTCATGTAGTTCCATACTGAAGCTACAGAGGTTCGTTATTTAACCTCCGCAAGACCCTGAAGCAAAAGTGATGAACACAGCTTCTCTCTTTCATTCCTTCAACCACCTTCTTCAAAAGGTCGGCATTGCAATATTTGCACATATCCAAAAACATGTTAATATCCAAGTCTTTCATAATGTTTAAAAATAGGTGTGTTTCTCTTTCCAGCCATAAATGTGGGCTTTTCTTTTGGGTGTGCATCTCTGCAAACTGTCGGCTAGTTGGTTTGTGTACAATGCACAGAGCTGGCCATAAACAGGCAATAAGCCGTGTGTCGGAAACTGATGTAAAAACCCCAATTGAGGCGCATATTCCGAATGCGCTGTATACCACCCAGGGCGTCCAATACCGAGGCTTTGTCATGGCCGTCGGTATTCGGTACTGTTGAACAAGGCACCCTTTAGCGTTCCATTAAATACAATGTAATCCCATCCACAGCAACATTAAACACTCAGAGAAAGTGCGCCGGGAGTGTGGTGACGTAGTTTAAAGAGCGATAAAAGACACACTGGGCGGGTGGGACACTGAGGTGGATGGGTCCAACAAACACGAGGCTTTCGGAGACCGCTGTTTGTGTCCCGTGCGTTAAGTTTCACTTTCACGTTACAATCGGCTGTTTGTTCGTGTTCACAACGTTCAGTGTCATTTTCACCGTACAAACGTAGTCGATTTAAACCCAACCATGTAGTTCTTTCCTAAACCTAACTATAGTGGTTTTGATGCCAAAACTAAAGCGGCTGTATGTGATGAGTTGGGATAAGAACGTGTTGTGTATTCATGTCCAAAGAATGCTCCTAAAACCTGAATAATACCGGCATATCCCACATGTCTTCATTGGAAAATGCTCTGTAAAGGCCGAATTCAGAATATCCAAACAGAATATGCTGTTTACATGACCCGTATCAAATTCTGAATATTGTCATATTCTGAATAAGACTCTTTACAACCATCCACCACCTCAACTTCCACACTCACCTTAAATTAAACTTTTTTTATATGAAAACTATCACACTTTCTGTGCTGAACGTCATCAGATAATCAAACCAGTTGTTAATTCAGAATAGGGACATGAACATTGTTTGCAGGAGGGTTTACTTAACTTTGTCATTTATGTTCTGCCGTTGTTTTCTAATAGAAGTGCAAACAGCAGGCAGTGACAGAGAGGAGTGAGTGTAAGGACGATGCAGCTGCAGGGGGAGCGAGTCGGATCCTTTTGTACATGCACAGCACTTCGTTTGGCGAAGCTGAACACACATAAATCTTCAGCTGCACAGTGTGGGGGTTCACTGAAAAACAGCTACAAGGAAAAAGCACATAATTAATATTTAAATCTTTCTATATGAATTCGTTTATCATCCCCGAGTTGCTGAGAAGACATAAAATATTGCAAGCTACTTAACAAAACAAAAGAAAAGAATTATGGAGTATTGTATTGCCAAACGTGTTATTTGTCTAATCCACAGGTAGACGATTAGCTGGGTGAGCTGAGTTATAGATCTCATCATCTAAATAAATGAGAAATTATTAGGTGAATTAACAAGGCGATGATAACATCATTTACCCGTCCCAATTTTAGACAACGTGGGAAGAAGATGCTAAATTACTCCGCTCAGAAAGCGCTCCTTCGTTAATAGCATTTCCAATAAAGGGTAATAACGTTTGATTAACCGGGACGCGCTTCCTTTGGGGGGAAAAATATCAGGT
>CAKAKR010042429.1:0-17181 GCA_916700685.1 Adelosebastes latens | reverse complement strand
ACACACACACACACACACCCTGCTAATCTAATTTAGCTGCAGCCGTCTGATGTGTTGGTGTTGTTGCTCACATAGCGCCCCCTACGTCCCCTCCGCAGGAATGTCACTCATCAAGCTTTGACCTGCACATATTCTCTATATTTGGGACACAAACCTCATCACATTGTGGCACAGTGGGTCATATTTCTAACCCAACAGCTCGTGTTGTGCTGTGGTTAATAAATGGAACCGTGGCATCACTCAGGTCCGAACTCAGCTGCAGTTTGCGAGCTGAAATGTCTGAACTTGTCCAGTGGATACTTGGCTAAATTAGCCTTGGCTGGTGGAGATGCATGTGATCAAACACTATAAAGACAGACGTGTGTTGATCACACAGTGGTCACATGTTTTCTTGAAGTTGAGCAGGGGGTCTGGGATATGAATAATGGTAGCAGCTTAGAGTAACATTTGCTTGTTTTGGCAGTTGGACAAGAGTTTTGTTCAAGAGTGAGACATCAACAGTGGTGGAAGAAGTATCCAGACCCATAATATAAGAACAATCCAATTACCAAAGTAAAAGTAAACAAGTAGTATCAGCAAAATGTATCAAAAGTAAAAGTACTCATTATGGCAGCAGTGTTTTATATAGATTATATAGCATGTTACTGAATTATTATTACTGATGCATACAGGTGTAAGAAACATTTTACTGTTGTAGCTAACTAATTTATATATTGTTGGGTAATTTAATCCATACAAATGGATATAAAATGATCAAATGTTTTATATGTAAAAATCAGAATTTATAAAGTAGGCACTAACTGCAGATGTCAGATAAATATAGTGGAGTAAAAAGTACAATATTTCCCTCTGAAATGTCGTGGGGTGAAGGTGGAAAAACTCCAAAGTACCTCAAAAGTGTTCTTAAAGGAATACTTCACCCACAAAATGACTATTTGTATATCAATTACTCATCCCGTGTTACCTTGAATTCTTGGAGAAAACGTTGTTTTTCTCGCAAGCCTCCACGGTGAATGGAGAATCCAAAACCGGAGAAAAAAGACTTGATGAATTGAAGTAAATGGTGGTCACCTTTAAAAATAGCAAAAACTATATCAAAACATTTGTTTGCAAACTCTCACACAACTCGTGCAATATAATCCAAGTCTCATTTATCCAGTCATATGCTCACTACTTCCCAAATACATGCGCACATACGCTATAACCTTACTATTTAAAACACTTACGCATAAAAAGTCTGATGCTTGCACAGGTGCCTGCCTTTTTTTAGTCTGTTTAAGCGAAGATACACGTTTTGGAAGTAGTGAGCGTCAACTGGCTAAATGTGATTTAAATGATATTGTACGAGCTTTGTGAGAGTTTGTAAACGGATGTTTTGATATAGTTTTGCTGCTAAATTTTTCATCATTTGAATATGCTTTAGCAACATGTACAGTGTTACGTCATGCCAATAAAGCCATTTGAATTGAATTGAATTGAATTGCTGTAAAATGCGGCCCCCATTTACTTGAATTCATCAAGTCTTTTCTCTGTTTTTTGATTCTCCGTTCACCCTGGAGGCATGCGAGAAGTTCTCCTTAAGAAATCAAGGTAACATGGGGTGATACACAAATGGTCATTTTGGGGGTGAAGTATTCCTTTAACTACCCTACTTGAGTAAATATATTTAATGTAGATACTTTCCACCACCTGAAATCAACCACACAAATATGATTAATATAAATATATTAGTGACTGGAGACTTTTCTTTATTTAATACGGTACGTTTTTTTTATCTTCAGGCCTTCATTATATGGTAGAAACAGTAGAAACAAAGCGGACAAGAAATGAGGGATGAAAAAGGACCCTATCTGGAGTTGAACTGTTTGATTAAACTCTACCAATCGATAAGTTAAGAGTTCAATGTTAGAGTCAAAAACAAGATCAGCACACTGTATTAACAATGTTTCGATTTAACAGAGATCTTCATCACGCATGACGAAGATCTCTCTTTGTTAGATCTTGATTTTTTGATCCAGCACCTGTTGAATTTTTTCGGGATGTGCGTACCCTACACCCTCTTCATCAAGATTTCAATATTAAACATACAACACAAAGTTGTAAAACCTGAAAACAAGACATCAAAATACATTTAGTGAATGTCAAGTAGGTTTGTTATTGTTTGTTTTGATGCACATATAGTCACTGACAATCAGTCCCTTTAAATCCAGTCACCAGTATTGATGTTTTTGTTTTATTGATGACTTTTATGTGTGCTTATATGTATGTGTATGTGCACACACATGTATTTGCATGTGTGTGTGTGTGTGTGTGTGTTGTCTGGCTGGTGTCCAGGAGACTTAATGGCCAACACTGTTTGCTTTCATGGCCCGTCTTTCCAACCCGCTGCTCATAGGAATGCAGAACATACACACACACACACACACACACACACACACACACACACACACACACACACACACAGTCATTTTGCTCACTTCAACCCATATGGTGTTTAGGTGAAATGCAGCGCAAACACAAAAAGCCCCAACAACCAAATCAAGAAAGCGTACAAGTACTCCACACATTATGCATGACTTCTCAAATTCACTGTTGGCCATGTGGAAATGGATCTCAGCTTTTGTTTGGAAAGTGTTTGCTCGCTTCATTTTTTGTCTTCCTCTCTCGTTTGTCTCTCACCCTCTTTGTCTTCCTGCTATCACTGTCAGATATTGTATTTATTTTGACACAGCCCAATAACCATAAATTGTTCTCGGGCATGGCGTCTTTGCCAGTAACTGCCACATTTTAGCGCCAGCGTTGCAGAGCATGTGTGTGTGCGTGTGTGTGTGTCTGTGTGTGTTCAGAGCGGACAGTGGACAGATGGTGCAGGACAGCTGGTCCAGAGTGACAAGTGTGTGTGACCCGAGCCTCTACGGTGGTGAAAGAAAGAAAGACAACATTGACGGAGAGAAACTATTTGAAGAGGAATATTTCAGCTAGCCTGCGATTGCCAGGAGCTGGCAAACAGAGGGGTGGGGGAGGCGAGGTGAGGGGGAGTCTGGAGACATCTTGAATAGATTTGGAGCAAAAGAGAGAGAGGAGGAGGAGGTGGAGTAGTGATAAAAGAAAAGCACAAACTATGCCTTTCTGCCAATTTGTTCTTTTTTTTTTATCTGAATAGTGCTTGGATTTCTTTCTGATGGCCACAAATGTTGTTCTTGCATCTTTTTGTCCTCCCCTCTGGCCCCCTCTCCTCCGTCCTCCTCTCCTCTCCCCAGCTCTCCCCTCTCTCTCTCTCTCTCTCTCTCTCTCTCTCTCTCTCTCTCTCTCTCTCTCTCTCTTTGGTCTAAAAGCATTGTGCAGGTGTTGGGTCATATACTGTAAACTGTCGCAGCCTCATCGCCCTCCAAAAGCCGAGCGGCTGACTGATGAATCCCTCATTTCCCTAAACAGCCCTGAGTAGACGATTGACAAGAGGTTCATTCTCACACTGAGTTCAAGTGAGAGGCCTCCGGGGAGGAAACACTTTCTGTCTCTAACACACACACACCATCACACACCATCACACACTCTAGTAGCGCCTGAAGGGAGGAATATGATCCGTCTCTGCACCTATTGAACCAGTCATAACCACCTCGCTCTTCCTCATTCTGTCTCTAAATACGTCTCTATCCGTCTGTTTTTATTTGCATTTTCAATCAGCACATAAAGAAGGAAACTGGAGGGAAACAACCAGAATTGTTGAATATAAGTTTGTACATTTGACAGAGGTGAAAACGTCACATGCCTCCGCTCCCTCAGCAAGAGAAGATCAAGAATGACAAAGTCGTGTCAAAGACAAAAATGCTAACAACTGGTGTGTGTTTGTAGCCACGGGGGATGAATGTGATCCTGGTGGGAGGAAGGGATGAAATGCTATTATGTACTTTACTAGAGCTGAAAATAATGTATCAATTGATCAATTATTCTGCAACCATTTATAATTGATTAATTGTTAGTAATTTTTTAAGCAAAACTGGGTTACAACCTATTCGCTTGTTTTCTTTGTCTTCCGTGATAGTTAACTATATAGTTTTGACACACATGTGAAAACATCTATGCCAAAAAAACAACAGTTTTTCACTGAGAATCAACTCATCAGTCTTGATCAGCAAGACATGTACAAGTAGTTATTGTACCGACTCTTGCGCACACATGAGCCAAAATGCGTGCAATTTGCTTGAATGAGAAATTCTAATCTTTTCTGAACAACAAACTAATTGTTCAAAGATTTGAATGAATTGTTTTGAAAAAAATAATTCTCATTCGAGAATTGAGCCAAAGCAACAACGTAGTCGGGAGTATATAGTGCTCCGCGTGTCTGTCCGTCCATCCGTTTGCGTGTCACACTTTCGTTTCCGGAGCAGAACTCGAAAACGATTTAACTTAGAAACTTCAAATTTGGTCTGATGGTTGACAGTGTGGTGTAGTTGTGCTTTTTGGGGTTAGAAGATTTTTGAAATTTTGGCCAAAAACTGTGATTTTTTCCACTTCAATTTCATTTCCGGTGTAGAACTCGTTCCATTAGTTCCAAAAGGGCAAAACCTTTGACCCTACTTTAGTCGGGGTCAAGCAGTGAGCGGGGGTATGTGAGCCATGCTCACTTTTGCCTAGTTGACAACGTATTTCATTAGTTTTCCTACAACATCCGCTTGTCTCTGACTGTCTCTGTCTGTGTTTGTGGTTATGTTCAGGCACTGAAAGCACAGAAAGATTTTGGTTTCAGACAGAAAAAGTCAAGAGTGAGTAAAAACATGAGGATGACGTGTTTATTTTATTAACCTTTAACTGAAACCACCCTAACCTTAACCAAAGTGCTTCTGTTGCCTAAACCTAACCATGCGTGGGACTCAGGATGCAAACCCCGGTCTCTTGTGTCAAAGATCTGCACTTTGTATGCTCGCCATCCATTCCAACCACCTCCTCATGATTCCTGTGCTGTACATAACTGTAGCGTATTGCCAGGGAGCATAATCCTGAATGATGACATGTGCGTATCCCTACAAATTAGTATGTATCTGTCTGTCTGTCTGTCTGTCTGTCTGTCTGTTAGTCACTCCATCCTGCTGTCTGTGTGTATGCATGAGGAAGCATCGCCAGCATGTCACTCCAGAGCTGCTGGGTAAACACAGGGACGGAAAGACAAAACCGCACACAGTGCTGAATTAAGAGGAGACACGTGTGTGTGTGTGTGTGTGTGTGTATGTGTGTGTGTGTGTGTGTGTGTGTGTGTGTGTGTGTGTGTAGGGTGTGCGTGCATGCGATTGTCTGTCTTGCCTGTCTTGTCATGGTTTGTAAACTGTGAATAATGACACCAGGGTGAGTAAGTCATCGCCACTGCAGTCCTTTGCTGCTGCTGCTGCTACACACACACACACACACACACACACACACACACACACACACACACACACACACACACACACACACACACACTCACACACACGTTTTATGCCTCTTTCCACTGATACATTGCATAAACCCTCATTCCTGATGTACAAACACACTCTCCCCGACCACAAACCATCTCTTCTGAGGCCCAACTGTCAATCACGCTGAAAATGTTGGTAGAGGGGAAAAAACTGACCTCTATATTTCCTAAATTGTTTATGAGCTAGTTTAGTTGTGTATTTTCGATGTTGTCTCTGCCGCATCGAGCAGCATGAAATAGCAGATGGGCTGTTAGCTCTTAATGAACATATCAGACTAATATAGTGCTCATACAGGATGGGTTCCGCTCTCTCCCCAAACTTAAATGTTTTACTTTTTAATCCGCCGCTGCAGGTCGTCCTGACGTTGCCAGATGACAGATGAATGGAAACAGTGAATGATTGATGGATGTAAAGAGTGATGCAATGATTGAGCGATCAGGAGAATAGTGCAGCGATTGATGGATGAAGCGAATTGCGAGGGAGAAAAATAGATGGAAAAGCTAAATCTGAAAATGACAAAGGATCGTTGGGCGCCAGATTGATACATTATCCTGTTGTGAGACAGGGGGGGTTTTTGTAAGACGTTGGAGCTTTTAAATGGAAAGGAGGCAGACAAGAAGGGAGGTGGCTGCTTCAGCTTATTGGGTCATGGAGTTTGTGGCAGATCAGGTCAAAGACGTGGGTGAAAAACTTTCTGACCTGGCACGGGATACGCACACACACACACAGAGGCAGAAGCACAAAGCCACACTAGACCCAGACACACGTCCATGTGCTGTCACTTTCTATTTATCTATTCTATTTATTATTGTATGGCAATGCAAGAGGCAAACAGGAAAAGGATATGATGTCACTGACCAAGAGTTTGTGGTAACCGAGTGGTCTGGCAACACATCCAGCGGTGGTCATTTTAGCTGTGGTGTGTGCGTCTGTGTCTACATCTTGTGTGTGTTTTGGACACTCTTCCAGGCAAAGACTGCAATAAATTTGGTCATAGTGCTGAGCTGGTTTTAAAACACACACACACACACACACACATACACACACACACAACCTATCTGTCATAGGCTGTGTGTAGGTGTTAGAGCTGGGGTTATTGACTCGTAGAGACGGAGACAGCAGCGAGCAGCGAGTGAACACACTGCTATCGGAATACGATTAATACTGTCTGCCTGATGGATTAGACTCATTATACAGGGAGCAGGGCAAAGGAGGGCGGTGGAGGGTGGAGAGAGAAGAGAGGGAGAGAGAAGAGAGGGAGAGGAAGACAAAGGAGAAATGGGGAAAAAGAAGGATTTAAGACGAGAGGTGAGAGAGAGAGAAATGTCATGGAGAAAGTGAAATGTAAGAAGTATGGACTGGAAGGAATCAATGGAGGGTAAAGGAGAGCTCTAAGACGTTACATTAGAAATCTTTGATTACATGAAGTTCCTCGGTGCTCAAAATATCAAAAGAGGATGAGGAAGATGGAACATACTTTCCTCTGTGTCTGACTGAGACCAAGCCAAAGAGCTTCTAGGAAAGGGAAGAAGTTAAACTCCAAATTGACCAGCAGAGGGCGCTCAAGGCGCAGTATGCAAAATGAATTACAGTCGATCGCATTTATGATCGATACAAGTAGTTATTGAGAATATTCTTTTTTTTCTCTGTCATCGTGTCACGGCCATGGCAGCCTGTATCTGTTAGGTGAGATGTTCATAAGACTGCAGGGCTCAAGATTAATGTTTTTTCGGGCAAGTGGGTCAGAAATCTACTTGCCCAAGGTACATTTTTACTTGCCCCTATAGGAATCGTTTTATTTATATATCTTGAGTTTCGCCCACATCCTCTAACGCCACACAACTAAACTCCTGTTTCCAGGATAATTGAAATGCTCGCTTGTGCTTCAACTCATAAACTTTGTCTTTACCCGCTGCTATTTTCTCACAATTGTCCGATTTCAACAGAGATGAGATGGAAGCGAGATGGCTCACTCCTTAAAAACAATGTGTTTAAGTCTTTTTTACCACTTGCCCAATCGGGGCAAGATTTATTAGCCCAACGGGGCATGTTACCTGCCCTGGGCAAGCAAACAATCCTCATTGTTGAGCCTTGGACTGACGACTGAAAAATATAGCTAAAACGTCTCCTGTGTAGATCAGGGCTGCAATTAACAATTATTTTCATTATCAATTGATCTGCCAATTATTTTCTCGTTTTGGGCTTCACAGATTAATTTTCCGCCGATCAACTTACCTATTAACCGACTAATTGCAGCTTGAGTGTTGATTGAATTTGAGATTTAGAGCCAATTTAATCTATAGTGGTTTATGTCATCCCGATTACTTGGTAGCTAAGCTCGCTAGCATTAGCACAACAATTATTGCACACCAATTGGCCAATAAGTACTTGGAAGCGAGGATTTATTCAAGAATGACCAATAAAGGTCACGCAAACTGCACTATTGTACGGAATTTCAATAAGAACATATTTCCAAAAAATATCAGGGAAACCCTTATAGCCTTATGAATCGCTAGGTTACATATTCCAGTAGTTTAAAATCCCTGCTAGCAGAGGGCCACATAAATGTGTGTATACTTGCTATACACAGTTTCTCTAATTCCTTCCGGTGTTTTTTCTTCTCATGATGCTCCATTATCACCAAAACCAGCTGATATGGCCAATTTCAGTGCGGCGCTGAGAGGGTCTGCATGTACCTGGAGACCACTAAGCAAGTGGGCTACTTAGTTCGTGTGCATGTCACACCGAGCTACAAGACAATCAGGGTTATATCACTTAACAATGTGCTCAGCCAGCTGCAGTGTGGGATAAAAAAAATGTTTCCTACAACTGTGGCATTCAATTTGACCTGCTTCCCTTGTAAAAGTACATGCAGAAAGACATGAAGAGCAGCGTTTTCTAACATGTGAGCCGGAGGAGCGCAGGTGCACAGTATGAGAGGCCTTTCTGTTGAGGAAGCTGTAAATCTAAATCTCATCATCAGATGTTTGGAGGGAAACCACGTCCCCATTACTAAGTGCTTCTCAGCTCTCCTCATATGCAATTACTGTATTACTGCAAGCCACTGTCCATGTCTCCTCTATGTGTGTGTGTGTGCAACAGATGTATTCCTCACTTGTCTATAATTACACGTGTAAACATTTCTGATGATGTCATGGTCTCGGACCGCTGACTAATCTGTTCCTTGGCTGGAAAGCGATGTCTGGTTTTACACATGCATGTACACACACACACACACACACACACACACACACACACACACACCATACATGATAGTTATTTTTTCAGCTTTGTTATTTTACCGTTTAATCTTTCTAGATAGACGTGATAAGAAATGTCTGTCGAGTGTGTCGTTTCCTCAGCAACAAGAGCTGGTGGTACGAGAGGCTTACAGCTGGCTTTGTTAAGAGCTCACTACAAAACGACTGGTAGCTGAATGGAAAGAGCAGGAGCTATTTATGTAGGAAATCAGTAGGCAGGATTGTAGCATTTCTACCAAGCAATCATCTCGGCTTTCCCCGTCTGTATTCAGAGTGTAACGTTGCAAAATAAAAACTCCTTAGCAAAGCAGCAAGCAGAAAATAACACAGCTGTTACCACAAGAGCTTTTGTAAGCTGAGCACTCGGTAATGTTACAACATCGTGGAGGCAACACGCTTGCACACCTTTTCTGGCAGATTGCCACTCACACACACACACACACACACACACACACACAGGGGACATCCTTTCTGTCAAGTCAAAATGTCCCCGAGGTGTCCACCCTGGTCCGGTAACCATAGCAACCCTCTTACCTGGCATTTAAAGTATGTGTGTGAGGCGTGATGAGGAATAAAGAAAACAGACAATGAGAGGGAGGAAGACGGCAGATCTGTCATTCATGAGCAAAGTCAATGTTAGTTTAGAAGAGAGCGGCTGAAAGACGAGGTGCGTGTGTGTGTGTGTGGGAGGGTGTGTGTGATTCTGCATAATAACTTGAAAGAGCAAATAGTAAGAAGCGCTTTCTATCATGTTGCGCACACTCAGTTTTAAAAGTCTGCCACCCAAGATTTCCAGGGATACACCATCACACTCCTCCACATTCCCAGGTGCCAGTCCTGCCCCAGTGTGTTCAGTAATCCTCTGCATTGTTTTCAGCAAGCCTCCTCTCCTCCCGCTCCCCCCTCATCTCCTCTCTTTTCTTTGGGAGTCTTTCTCCTCCTAATTGCTCACAGAAGTGTGATCTTTGGGGGTCCACTTCATGGCGTTGCTCCCTGAATTAGCTGAAGGATCCACACACACACACAGAGTCTTTCTCCATGACGATCCCGTCCCAAACTCGCTCCTTCTCTCGTATCCGTCTTATCTTCTGCATTCGCATTTTCTCACTCTGTCCATATCTTCCTCACTTTCTCCTCCTTTTTTGACTCTCTCCAGCTCCCTCTTTGCCCATTCACACATTCTTACACTTAATAGGATTAAGGTCTCCGAAAGGGATTTGAACAAGATGATTAGTTTACTGCTCTGCCAACTCTGGCCCATGCCCTGCCACACACACACACACACACTCGTATATAGATCCACGGGAACTCCCAGTTTGCTGGACCTGGGAAGAATCTCGTGGCACGTACAAAAGAGGTTCAGAAACTGTATAACAGTAGGTGAGAGTGTGTGTGTGTCCAGTGTGCGAGGGAGAGCAGGGAGGAGGGGAAGGATGAGGGGAGCATGTGTGAGAATTGAGTGCTGCTCTTTCATGCCCAGGTCTTCTTAGACGCGCAGGGCGTCAAAAGCCCCTCTCACTCTGAAAAGACCCTTTAGAAAAGCAGCACTAAGCTCTTAACACTGGAGACCTGACTCTGTCACGCACACACACACACACATCCTGGGCCACCAGAGGTGAGAAAAACAGACAAAGAGGAAGGTCAGTAGATTTAGGAAAAGACTACGGACTAAATCTGAAAACGATGTGCGTCCATACATTTTCATAGAGATCTCCATCCACAGTAAAACACCAAAGCAATATGAAAACTTTTAAATCTCCTCTTCTTCTTCTTCCTCTTCTGGTCAGCAAACTATTAAATTGTGCATCACAGCCAGCATCAGGTGGAGACACTTTGTTCTGCCTGCTCCTATAATTCATTTTTTAAAGTTCCATTTACATATATTTCTGTTTCTGTTATCAGACAGCTGATCAATCATTTAAAAAAAAAAAGTTTTCTGATCATAAATGCTATCTGTTTATTAGGGCTGGGACGGTACATCTATCTCCCGACTGGATACTATCACGATACTTGGGTGCCGATTCGATATGTATTGCGATTTTTAAGTATTGTGATTCTATATTACGATTTATTGCGTTTTTTATTAACTTTTTTAACACTAGACCATGGGAACAAGTTGAATCATACACTTCTACGGACTTTTACTTTGGAAAATATCTAAATTAATACAATAAAAATGTTTAATTTTCAGCATGTATGTAGTCAGAGATGTCCGGAAGTCAAATATATCAGTCATTGTCAGGCATTATTTATTACATTTTTTCCAGCAACCCAAAAATCAAAGAATTTCTCTCACAAATTAGTGGTATTTTCTTCTTAATTTATAAGGGGAATGTAATGTTTTATACTTCTGGTGAACATAATCCAATCAATCTTATATCCATATATGTATTTTTGTATATACAGTTCCCTTTGTTAACACCTTATTTTGAAAAACCGGACATAGTCACACGTGTATACTTCCGGTAACTTCTCCAAGTCCGTCACTAGAAGCTCAGTTCTCTTTATACATCCATGGTCAGCTCCATCTGGGCCGTTTGAATGCATTTCACATAAATGTCAGTATATGGGTGTAGCGTCGGACGATTTGACCAGAGCATTGTTTGTAGCCAGGATGTCTAGTTCTGCTTTTCCTGGCAATGTGTGAAACCCAAAGTGTTTCCATACTTTACTGTATGTTTAGTGTTTACCACTTTGGATTTAAAACGTGAGGGTTCAAGTCATATCCACGCGGACCCTCCGCCGTTTTCTACTTTTTGTTTTGGCTCATTGCGGTTTGTTTTGGTTGACGGATACAGAACAGATGTGATGTCACATTACTCAGACTACAACAATAAAAACAGTAACTTCCTTCTACCTCCACATAGACTTAAATGAAACAAATATATCGATTCTGGCATAAAAAAATCAATTTCAAAATCCTAAAAAAAAAATGCGATACATAGGTGAATCGTTTTTTGTTTTTTTCCCACCCCTACTATTTACCAAGGCAAGTTGTCAATCAAATCAGAGTTTAATGATTGCAAACTTGTCTGACAAAATAAACATGAATACAGTTCAATGCCAACACCTGTATTGTGTGATCAGCTGTACTGACATTTAAAACAAGTGATCACAGAGTGGGTTACAGGTGATAGACGGTTGTCTTCTTCGTTACCGTACTGCAGCACCGTGTCTTAGCAGGCTTGCATCATTGTTTCCCACAAGTTCTGTTTTCCCCGTCCACACTAAGACGTGACATTTCGGATTCATCTTAACGCGTAACGTAATGGAGGCGGCATGATGATAAACAGAGTGAAAGTTTAGCTGATGCAAGACGGACGCAAGATTTTCAGTCACTGCACCTGAGAAAAGTTAATACAGAGCATGTATATCATCCGTGTGTAGCACCGTGTGTGTGTGAGTGTGTTTTAGTCTGTTTTCCTCCTTTGCATCACGGCAGTGTGCTGTCGGCTGTCAGTTTTTAGCAACTGTGCGTGTGTGTGTGTGTGTGTGTGTGTGTGTTTCAGTCCTTAACTTAGCAGCATGATATAGTTCCTGTGCGGATTTAATACCTCCGGCCCCTTTAAACAAAAACATGCATGCACACACACACACACACATACACACACACTGGGCTCAGCAGGAGCCTCTTTTAATGAAGGTAACCTCCCGGTTTAGGCACAGGGGCAGAGGTTAAGGGTTAAACTTTGGGGAAGTCCAAAAAACAAGACCAATTTCAGTGAAAAGGAAGAGAGAGAGAGAGAAAAGAGGATGGAAAGGCAGTGAAGGATGTAGGGAGAAAGAGAGGGAGAGTGGTGGGTGGGACATCTACCAAACCATTTAACTAAAGATGAAATTGAATCAGGTGCCTTGGCACAAAACTGAGGAAGAAAATCCACTCCTAAGTCCCAAAGAAGTCAATTTCCTCATAGGGGGAAAACGTACTGTTCACCCTCTCTCTCTCTCTCTCTCTCTCTGGTGGTCTGAGTGATGAATCGGGTTGAGAGTGGCCTCCTGCACTTCCTTAAGAGCAGCACACGAACCAAAACTGCCAATCACATGTGTATGCATGCAGTATGTGTGTGCACGTGTGTGTGTGTCTCTCGTCGTAGATCACAGGGACAGAGGGACGTGAAAAATCAATTTCCAATCATCTCAGTGCATCAGAAGATAAATGTATATGTCAAACACACACACTCGCATACTTTAAACCCCTAACCTTCATACGGTGTTTACCGAAGCTGCATTACTATAACCGTGAAAGTGAGTGTTACGCTCCCAAGTGAACATGTTAAGTGTGTGTTAAAACCAACATTAGTTGAGCGTGTGCTGTCGTTTACAGTGAGGTCTGTGTGCAGCCTGAAACATACTGTAGACATACAAACTGTCAAGCTGTCAGCTCCTCACATATGACACATTAACAAGTTTTTACTGATTTCTACATCCGATAGGCAGGTGAAGTGGATGCAGACTGCAGGTTACATACTCTGCTGTGTGTTTGTGTGTGTGTGTGTGTGTGTGTGTGTACGTAGGGTTAAGGAGCACTTTCACTGTGTTTATTTGGTTTTAGAGCTCCAGCGGTTAAAGTAGCACGGCTGTTTTCCAAACCTCCTCCACCCCCCCTGGTCCTGTAAAAACAGTATCAGGACACACTCTATTTGATTCAGACCAGCCGCTCTGCATGTGTGTTTTTGTGTGTGCGCACCCATGAGGAGAAGCACACACGTGTTTGTGTTGTGTGTGTAAAAGAGCACGAGTGAAGCCTCTTTTTCATCTACGTCTGTTTGTAAAGCTTTATTCCAGGATCATGCTGATTGATCCCGGCATCAGAGAGCATTGAAACATGATGTGAACTTGCCCTGTTTGTGTGTGTGTGTGTGTGTGTGTGTGTGTGGGCAAGCAGGTATGGGTGCATGTGTATGCGTTCATGTGCATATGTGACGTCCAACTGACATTAAATGAATTAGTAATGCTTTATTATACCCCCCGCGACAACGTAGTCAGGGGTATGTAGCGCTCCGCGTGTCCTTCCGTCTCTCATAATTTCTCCAGAGCGAAAGTTGATCAGCTTGTTTGTTTTGTCCGACCGTACAGTCCAAAATCCAAAGATATCCGATTTAGCATGATTCAAAACAGAGAAAACAGCAAATCCTCACTTTTGAGAGGCCGGAACCAGAAAATGTTTGACATTTTTGCTTTGATAAATGACTGAAATGCTTAAATAAAAAATGTTATACATTTTAAATTACATTTTTTTTTGCATAAAGCAGCAACTTTCACTGTTGTGTTATGACGCTGAATTCCTACCAGAGCAGCGGGGAAGTGCGGCCTGCGGCGATCTAACGTTTAGCTTTAACTTTTAGCGGCAAAGTGCGGCCAGAGTGTCCCTGCAGCCAATCAGTGAACACAACCTGTGACTCATGTGACATGTTGACCTGTGTTACAAAGAATTTCTTCCCACCTGAATCACATGAGCACGCCTCCCTGCCACAGAAAAATTTAATTATTGTGGTGAGCCGCGCTTTGTCGCTGCCTGGTGTGAATTCAGTGACATGTGACACTGACTGACAGCCAGATAGCAGACTGCTACATGGATGCAAAAGAGCCACAGTTTGTGCGACTTGGCTTGCTGTAAGAAACAAACTTCCACAGAGGAAAAGTACACCTGCTTATGTGATTTTCACAGGCTTAATAGCTAGTTCGTTAGTCAGCTGTAGCAGTTTGAACATCTTAAACATTTACCTCCAGATGTCTTGATCAGTGGGTGTAGATGCAGAACGGTGAGGTCCTTTTTCCCCAGTACCACTGCAAACACATGTCCCTTTGATAATAAGCTACAGTTACCAGAGAAAGTTTGTTTACATTGTGTCTTTGTGCCGCTGCTGTCTCAGCTGTCAATCAAAAACCAGCCCGTCCTCCCCACTGGCTTGGACGCTGAAGTTCACTTTCACCTTTGATTGCAATAAAGGGACTAGTTTTGTCATTTCAGTTGGACATTATGGACCAGTGTGTAACATTTAGGGGGATCTATTAGCAGAAATGGAATATAATATTAATAAGTATGCTTTCTTTAGTGTATAATCACCTGAAACTAAGAATCGTTGTGTTTTCGTTACCTTAGAATGAGCCGTATATATCTACATAGGGAGCGGGTCCTCTTCACGGGTCCTTCTAACTTTTCCTACTTGGGCCGGAGTCGATAACGTTACTCGCAGCCGTTGCCGCCGCTCTCTCTCTGTCTTGCTTAACCACTCACTTCCCACGTACACACACACTCTACACACTAGCTCTGCTCCAAATGGCTCTTGAGAGGGCCATTCACATTTTCGCGTTGGCCACCGTAGCTCTCCAACACGCTTTTGCACACGGGAGAGGCTTCAGTTAGTTGCAATCTCCTCACCTCACCGCTAGATACCACCAGATCCTACACACTGGACCTTTAAGGCTACGAAAGATGATCCTCAAGCACAAACCTCTGAAGATTCTCAGTCTTTCAAACACCCTCTCTGTCGTTTTATCTTTCATTATTGGCAACAAATTATCACTTCGGATGCAGTTATAGAAGCAGCAGGTGGAAACACAGGAGACGGAGGATACCTGCAGTAGTGATTATACGATCACACACACACAGGAATGTGAGGAATGTGGCCGGGCATTAGCTGTTAGCCGATTAGCATGGTGGAGGTCACGGCGCCACAGTCGGGGTCAAGAACTGTAGGGTCAGTGGTGAAAGGTCAAATAGTCTGTCTGGAACTTGGGTCTGTATTGGCGGCGGACGAAATACACACACACACACACACACACACACACTGTCGAGCAGTCTGAGATACCATTAAGATGTCTGAGAGTCCAGAGATGATGAGATGATATACGGTAGCTTTGTACCTGCATTTCACATCTGCATCCTCCAGACAGCTGAATTCATTCTCATAGCTCTACTTTACTTTATTTAAATTTGTACGTGTGTGTATGCAAGCGTGCTTAACACGTCATTTCATGTAACTATTTGTGTGTACATCCTTCAGCACCTGTGTGTGTGTGTGTCCTTCACTAAATCAAGTTGCTATTCCAACCACAGTCATAGCATGTACTTCACTTGGCTGCAGGCAGTAGTTTATGTGAGACACCTGTTCATATGTTAGAGTTTTATGCACTCGTGTGAGTGAAGAGGAACATGTATTAGCACACTCGTGTATTTGTGTGTGTGTGTGTGTGTGTGTGTGTGTGTGTGTGTGTGTGTGTGTGTGTGTGCGTCACCGACTGCAGTAAATTTAGTGTGTTTTTCTTCTTTTTTTTTGCTGTTTTCCAAGCTGCGGCTTAGTTAAAGTGGCTGAAAATTAAATCTCTGTAAACCCCAGTGTACACACACACACACACACACATCCATCACTCACTCCTTAAAAGCAGAGGAGGTAGAGGGGGGTGGGGAGGCGGCGGCGGGGGCGAGGGAAAGATGAGTGGGAGAGATGAGAGGAGGAAAAGGAAGCTCTGTGGGAAGCGGAGGTCACTAGTGCCCCCTACAGGTTGTTTAAGCATTTATAGCCTCTTCTACCTGAGTTGGATGGATGTTCAAAGCAGACAATTGAATTGCGTTTGACTCCAGATGCGTGGACACTTATCAGAGGGAGCGTTTTTTTGTGTCACCGAGAGATGAATAGAGACAGCTGATTATATTTGGTGAAGGAGTGCTCTGTGTGCAAGGAACTCAATTTTGCAGATGATCTGTCTGGCTCTGAAGTTCCCCCCACTGCATTTTGGTGATTACATCAAGTACTTGTGCTGCAAAGCAAGTGGCTCTGTGACAGCTTGGCTTCATCTCTCTCTCTTCTTCTTCTCTACACCATCTTCCTCTTTCTGTCCTGCAGTGATCTCAGCGAGAACCAGATTCAGGGGGTTCCAAGGAAAGCCTTCAGGGGAGCTGTGGAGATCAAGAACCTGTAAGTGGCACTTTGGCAATACTTTCTCTGCATGCGAGTGTGTGTGTGTGTGTGCATGCATTTGTGTGCGTGTATCTGCGTCTGTCACTTGCTTTGCAATGTGTTTGCAAATGTGCACAACCCCCATGTGCCTGAGCATCAATATTTCATTGTGTTAAATGTCATGTGCCTCCTGCTTGCTGTATTGACTGGCACCGCTGCTCGTTAGCAGCTGTGTGTGTGTGTGTGTGTGTGTGTGTGTGTGTGTGTGTGTGTGTGTGTGTGGTCACGTCACTGGCACTTCTGTTGTTTTCTCTCTTTGTTTTGCCTCAGTCATAGTTATGATGATTGAAGATAATTGTTGGTCATATTGCAGGTAAAGTAATTGCCCAGCAGTAATTGTAGAAATATGGATTTTTCAACTATTTCGCTGCGTCCTGTTTTTTTTTTTTCCACATCAGATAATTTTTTTAAAATGTCGTGCAATTATTGTAAAAGGACGGGGCAGTGTGTGTGTGTGTGTGTGTGTGTGTGTGTGTGTGTGTGTGTGTGTGTGTGTGTGTGTGTGTG